>JABBWL010000454.1:0-40436 GCA_016758765.1 Suillus cothurnatus | reverse complement strand
TACACAATCAAATCCAGTCATTTCGGCTCCCCTCACAAATCCTACTCTGACTCACAATGGGACTGAGATGAATTACAGTCACTTCACTGCTTATCAGCGCAGCAAACTCGAACGGGATCGGGCTAACATTTCTCGTCCAGATTCTAGTGTTAGTGCAGCAGACTCCTCTACTCTTTACAACGATTCTGTGGCTTCGTTCACCACCGGAAAGCGACCCAAGACTCCTACTCATAAACTTCGCAGAAGTGAAGCATCTGGTTCATCCGGTAGACGTAGTCCAAGTGGTGCTGATTTTGGTTCAATTCCTCTCCCATCTTCACCGGCCGTATCTCACTCTTCTCTTCGACCTGGTTCCTCTATGCCTTTTTCGTCGGAAGCCGAGCGCACCTCTCGCTTTTCGACTTCCGATACTCACTCCAGCCATCTGTCGCATTTCTTCCATAAACCTCATTCAAACCAGGAAGAATTTGTCTTTCCCCGGCCAGAAAGAGACGAGGATATCGAAGCTCTCTTTGAACACGTATCAGCGACTCGCGACCTCCCTACGGTACACACGCTCACCATTGAACAGAAATGGCAGTTGGTATACGGTGCAGAACAATTACGATGGCAGGAAGAAAAGATTCGAGAGGAACAGGCTCGGAAGCAGGGTGATTCAAGTGCAGCAGGCTCTCTTGGCGAGGGAACACCAGACTGGTATATTAGGAAGTTCCTCGACAACACCATCACTGCGAAACAGGCTTCAAGTGTCTGGGTATCTTTGAAGAGTCATGAAACGAGGTGGGAGGTTAGTCTTTGCTCTGTAATTGTTGATAATTTTGGTCTGTTTAGTTGGCTTGAACGCTTCATTGAGTTGCAGGGAGCATCTGTATTGGCGCAGGCGCTAATGCACATAAGTCGCAAAGGTGCCAAGAGGTAGCACTGTTGTTTTACTCTAAGTCTATCTACTAATACTTCTCATAGGCTCCCATCTGACACCCACCTCGAGGGTGAGATCGCCAAATGTTTGAAAATTATCTTCAACAGTGCTGTATGTTTCTTTTTAATTTGCCCGTCATTGTTCATTGGACTCAGATCCTCGCGGGTGCTTTAGTCCAGAGTGCGCGACGCTATAAAATTGAATGGCGTCGTCACTCAAATCGCCTCTTCTCTCAATTCACCTCATCTGCCAAATCGCAAAGTGATTTGTGAAGTTCTCCTCTCTATCATCTACAACGGTACAGACCCTCTTTCATTAGTATTTCCAGCTTTAGAAGCCCTTAGTGGCGCCAATGGCGAGACACACGGATATTATGATTATTGGTTCAGGTCTCTTGAGAGCGCGCTGCTGGGCAGGGGCAAGATGGGGAGTTTGGTCGGAGCTAGCGAGGAAGTTCGCAAAGGCGCTGGACATGACAATTCCCTCGCAGATTATGCAGTAAGTATGTTCTATTTGCGCTCTATCAAGAATATTTTTGTCTCTAGTCAACCAATCTTTTCGTGATTGTTCATATCATAGATGCCATAGAAGACTTGGACGTGCGGTTGCACCATCGCTCGTTAATGGACTCTGCTGGTCTTCAGCGTATCATCGCTCTATGTCACGAGATCGGTACTGAGCCCATGGAAGCACAGCTCGCAGAACTACAGTACATACTAGAAGAAGACGAGCAACGACTGCGGGAGCGGTACGATCAGGAAATACTTCGCGACCTCAATAGCGCTGAAGATATCTGGAATGCGCTTCGTCACAAAACGGAGAGCACAGGTGCCAAGGAGTACTTCCTCTATGATGCGGCATCTACTACTCATCCGGGAGGAAGGTCCTGATATGATGCGCCTCTATCAGTTATTGGACTCACTCGTTACGGATGTGGTTATGGACGGAAAACTTGCCACCGCGGAGAAGAGACTTGGGCACACTGTTCAACGAATTATTGGCCAGCTAAATGATGCTCAGCGATATCAGGATGCCATTCAAGAGGCTGCTGAAGCTCGTTCCCAGGCTCTGCGTCTAAAGCTTGAGAAGGAAGTTCTTGAAGAGGAGATGTCACAAGGTTCGGACGGTCTCGTTGGTCACCTTAAGGCACAGGTCGCTCTCCTCGAACAGAAGCTTGGCTCTCACAGGGAAACCACGAAGCGTCTTCAAGGACAACTTGAGACGCAGAAAGTCGGATATGAGAACAAATCGCTCAACTGGAAGCTCAAATCTTGGAACTGTTCAGAATGCTAAGGGAAGTTGGTAAGGGTTACGAGAAAATCCTCGACTCTAGTTCTGGGACCATGGACCGGAAGACTTTAATAGAGACCCTGAACAAGCACCTCGAACGAACCAAAACCATCAGCATCCTTGAGGGGCGTGGCAAGAAAACTCAAGATAACAGGCGAGAGGGTGGTGAAAACGACCAATCGGATGACGACGCCACTCCTCGGAAGTCTGATGTCCAGCGGGGCGCTAATGGTTCAAGAGGCCGGTCGCAACATTCCAAGGCTGCCCGGATATCTGGAGTCCCTAATGGCCACGGTCGCAATTCATGGATGCCGACGAGGCAGATGAACGAGCACAAATTAACCATCAGCTTGTAGCGAATGCCAAACTTGTATGGTCTTTATATTAACAATGCTGGTCAATGCTCATTGTTGTCGTACAGTTATCGCCTGAAGATGGTGCCGTCGCTAGTCCTCGGAGTATTAATCGCTCACCCAGGCGTACAAGCCGCATGATACTAGGCGATGACACACCATCACTACCCCGTTCACATCGCGCCAACAATCTTCTCGCACCTCGGTACGACAACGCACTTGACTACAGTGAGTACGAGTCATCACTACGGGAGGAGCATGATGCGGAGAGCGAATTTGGTCAATCCACACGCAGTGGATTCACTGCTTTCACCGATGATACCCAACCCACCTCTGTTAGCTCGGACGGCTCTTCAGATGTGTCTCGTGGAGCCACTGCTGTGTCCTTCACTGAACAGCTTGCTAGAAACTGCAATCCCGAGGTCGAACACCACCTGTTTCAGAGGGTAGTCCAACACCATCTCCGCTTGCCTCCCTCGCTGAGGAAATCTGACGTTACAGCAGCACCCCTGCCCCTCCGCCTCCTCCGCCTCCTCCTCCGCCTCCACCACCACCACCAGTACCACCGAAAGATGATGATGAATCAACCCCGCCGGTTCTTCCTCTGCCACCTCCGCCGCCACCTCCGCCACCTCGCCACCCCCGGGTATCTTCCTCCTCTTCCAACTTTTTCAGTGCCCCGCCCCCGCCACCACCCCCTCCGCTACCTTCTTTGCTGAAGGGTGCTAATTCTATCCCAAGTTCTACATCTAGTTCAGCTCGAGCATCCATGTTCCTCAGTGCAAATCTCAATGTCCTACTTTCTGCTCGCAAAGATATGCCATTTACACCTAGTTGCCAAGATGAAGCAATTGCAGTGGGACAAACTTCCGCAACAACAAGTCGGCAAGACACTTTGAAGACGAAGAGCCTGAGAAAGAGAAAGAGATGCTCGCCAAATTACAATCTGACGGGTGTGGATGGAAATGGAGGAGGACTTCAAGCCAAGCAGTTGATGATCAATCTCATGGGTGTGTTCTCTTTACTATTTCGTCATTTTAGTTAACATCCCCCCCGCCGGAAAGCTCGACAGAGGCAAGCCGAGTTGAAGAGTGTCCTTGACCCGCAGACGAAGAAACGAGTTGGTGAGTTCTTGGAGCGCGAGAAAATTGTGGACATACGATTCAAAATCTTTTCCAGAGATACTTATCCAGCGGGTGAAGAGGATGGAACCCGAGGAAATTGCACGCCGCATACAGCAATTCGACCAGGAGATGTGCTCTGAAAACTTCTTGAGCGAACTCAAAGGTGTCCTTCCTACCCCAGAACAGGTGCGATACCCACTAGATACTTGGGCTTTGGTGGTTAAGTCGTTTTCAGATTGGCAAACTCAATGTATACCGTAATGCTGAGCCCGAGGAACTGGCTGGATTGCACCCTTCCGACCGGCTCATGGTCAAACTCATACAGATTGATCGTCTTGGTCCCCGCATAGAGGGTATGCTTTACAAGTGCAAGTTCGAGGAACAGTGGCTACTCCTGGATGACGTATGTAGTCATTCGTCGGACATTTTAAAACTATTAACCGCTATAACATAGGGCGCAAGGAAGGTGGGCGAAGCAGGAGATGCTTTACTGCATGCTAAGCACTTCAAGGAAGTTCTGAATGTAAGTCCTGAGTCCAAGGTGTTTGTTTTTGCCTAATTTCTTTTCAGCTCATACTCATGATTGGCAACTACATGAATGGCACAGGGATTAAGGGAGGCGCTTTTGGGTTCAGAGTGAGCAGTATTAACAAGGTAGATCCCTCTCTTGTCCTCTCCACTTGACTTAACCTCACTACAGCTTGTTGACACTAAATCCGTCAACAATACCACATTACTTCACTTCCTTGAGCGGACAATCCATAAACATTTTTCAAGCATGGAAGAGTTTGTAGACGAGCTCGCCAAACCCGCAGAGGCTTATCGAGGTTCGCTCCTGCTGTACAACAGATCTAGATTTAACTGATATAACCTATACCAGTGAATACCCAGGATATCCGAAAGGATCTTGCCGAACTTCGCGATGGTTTGAAACGTATCCGCCAAGAATTGAATGACTATCACACCGATCTAGCACACAATGACGGGTTCAGCAACCAGATGTGGACTTTTGTCGGAAAGGCAACGTCGAAGTTAGAATATCTCGTCGATGATGTAAATCACGCGGAAACTACTTTCACAGAAGTGGTCAAGTATTATGGTGAGGATGAAAAGAACATTACGTCACCGGAGTTTTTTTGCGGTTTTCAAAACCTTTGTCACTTCTTACAAGGTCAGTGGCCCCGACACCTTGGCGCAATGGGTTACCTAGCGTTTTACAGAAATGTAAGATGGAGAACCAAACCGCTGCTGAGGAGAAGGCTGCAGTTGAGAAGCGGAAGCAAGCTATGGCAGAGACGAGGCAATTACGCCAGAATGCCAAGGATACTAGCATACGAGAGGAAGAAGAGTCGGTTCTGGACAATCTACTGGAGAAGTTGCGCAATGGAGATACGGTTACACGTCGCGCAAGACGGGCTCGCCTGAAACCGGACGCCAGACCTCTCGTACGTCCAATTGACACTACCGCTGACGTCGCGCGAGACATGCTGGCTGCTCTCAAAGCCGATGGCTTCGGGACGTCATCACCTACCATCCCTTCTGCGCCACGACGGCGGACGCGGAGAAGGACTGACCTTGGTGGTGTTGACTCACAATCTGCCCTGTCTCCTGCAGTAAGCTTACCAGATCTACCCAGCCCAGACATAACAGTGGACTTGAATTTTTCGGACGTGCCATAATTCCTCCATCTGCCTTCGTTAGATGTTTCTTTATCTGTATCGTATCTCTTTGCATTAGTCTTGCTCACCACATACTTAACTGAAGGACTGTTTGTTTGTCAATGTTGGATTCGATCAAGTTCGACTTTCAGAATTCCAAGTTCTGCACCATTCTCTTTACAACTCCACATACTCCATATATAAGATACCCTTCGAACATGATACCTTCCGCTAGACGCATGATGATCTCTTTGCTGCTTCTCGCCCCGCCCCTCGTGCATGCAGTCCAGTCCGACAACATGACTCTAGGAATAGAAATTATCCGCGCTCACTTTCAGGGGGCTGGTCTGGTGCCATACTTATTGGAAAAATTCGCCCCTACTGCGCTTCTGACCGCAGCTTACCCCGGCGGCGGTATCGTCACCCCGGGTCAACTTCTTCCAAAGTCTCGTAAGTGAATTCTCTTCGCCATAGGATTTTGTTCATCCCCGTGCCAGGAACGCAAACTGCCCCAAACCTTACTATCACGCCCGCCAATATGACAACCTTGTTGAATCAGAAATACACTCTTGTGATGGTGGACGCCTGGGCCCCAGGATATACTGACCCGCGGGGTCAGATTTGTCACTGGATTGTCAATGGTGTGACCGTACAAGGTACGGATGTGCTCCTAATTGCATCTGTTTTTTTTTGGGTCGACGTATTATCTGTACAGGCCACTCTGTGTTAATACACGGAAGTGTGGTAGAACAGTACAGAGGTCCAACTCCACCGTCCGGGAGCGGACCCCATCGGTTACTATTGTCTTATTCCTTAAAAGGAAAACTGACGCTGACAATCCCTGTAGTTATGCCATCTTACTCTACGCTCAGCAGTTTCTGATTCCGCAGGGATCCCCTATCCAGAACAACGATGTAGGATTTTGCCACCTCGCAGATTATGTTAAGGTGTGGTCGCTTTCCTCGTGTGTATATCTCTCATTCACAGAACGTTCATAAGGCCTCAAACATTGGGCCTCTAATTGCCGTATGCATTTGCGAGTAATACATCTTTTGTCACTAATCACTTGATGAAGGGAACTTACTTCACGGTCGAGGAGGGGGTGGCTACTTTCACGCCCTCTCCTACATATCCCGTTGTGACATCTACTCTTCTGGCTTCAGGGTCTAGTGGCCCGTCCGCGTCAACTGCCAGTACAGTGGCTCAGCACAATGGTGCATTCTCGTCATCAAGCAATTACTTGACTATTTTACTCGCGCCCTTTTTGTGGCTTCTGGCGTTATAGTTACTTTCACTTTCACTTTCACTTGACCACTCGATATGTACAGATCATATGAATCATAAATTATCACGAGCAAGACAGGATATCCAAGCTGATATGCGTCTTAGAGCAACGCAGCCACTAGCTTCCAAATCTTTCTCTCGCCTGTAGGGTATTTAGATGAGTACCAAGACACCGTGTAGTATATTTGATTTTGGACGGAAGTGACTACACTCACCGCATCCTGTGCCATGTGCACATAACCAGCATAACCATCGGTATACTTCCCCAACTCCCTTCCTTTACTAGCGCCCAAGCCTACCCCTTGTGCATAAATGTTTGTTTGACTGGAACCGCGCGTTTCAGCAGCACCAAACCACAACATAAGTAATACATACATTGGATCCACCCTGCCTTCGCCATCGGTACCCAGCCCAGAACCTTCCTTCCAGCCCATTATTTTCAAGAGTTTATTGCCGACATTTGCTTCATCCTGTCCAGGATTGACCACTGGCGGGGGTGAAGGGGGCGGGGGTGGGCCTTCAACGTGTCGCCTCTTCTTACCGATCGTACTGACAATATTGTCGGGTAAAGGTACGTCAGGCTGGTTATGCATAATACGTCGCTCTGATGCTCGATCGCGATATTTGGGCTGTTCAGGAACCTTGTCGGCAGCTCGACGAGCAGCTACAGCTTTTTCCCGTGCGACGTCTCTCAGACTAGCGTCCTTGAAATTCTTCTATATGACAGAAAGGATGAATTGCAACGAGAGAAATCGTCAGCTCACTCCGAAAATATTGCATTAACAAGAGGCGCGCCTTGTGGAGATTGGACTCCTTATTGTGACGCTTCAATTGATCAAGGCTCTTGAATTGTCGAGCGCAAAGCAAGCATGTCATGGCAGTAGTATCAGAAAACTCGAATTCGGTTTCAACAAGTTCCGGAGAAGGTACTCTGGATGGTACTGTTGAGACCACAGTGGGCGTCACAACAGCCGGGGGATGGGCCTGTGGAATCTGAATAATCAGCTATTTTTTCGTCATATTATAATACATCTACAAACCGGTGCATGGGCATTCGGGCCATCTTTAAGTTCTTCTTGAACCTGATTCCATTTCTGGATATTGCTGACGGTCTGATACGAAGACCAAAAATGATTTTCATGACGAACCATGCAGGAACAAACGAACCTTCTTGCTTGTGATGAGCGGAGCGACCATCTTTGACGCTGTCACTGCCACAAAATAAATGTCAATTTCCATACTCAAATAATCGCAGAGAACATATGGAAGAACCTTTATTATCCTCTGTGGAGGTTGTTGGCTCGGCATCATCTTCGTCATCGGCGAAGTCTTCGGCAGAAAAACCCAGTGACAGCTGTCCCGGAGCCTTTGCAGTCGATACATTAAGCTTACTTCCAAGGGCACCTCTGTTAAAATTAAGCGTGACAGGTTTATCCGAGATAGGTAATACTGAAGGCGCAGGAGGTTTTTGCAAGGCATCGTCTATTTCCCCAATTAATTAGGGAAAGAGAAAGTATTTCGCTAGCGTACCTTTCTTCTTCTTTTCCTTCTTCTCTTTGACGGGTCCAGCTGAGGGTTGGACCTGGGGTTGTACAGGTTCTTCCACTTTGAATTCCAAAACAGCAACCATGGCAGAGTCATCCCAATACTTTACAAATGCACCCTCAACTCCACCCAGATTGATGGACGACGGAATTGCAGTTTCGTCGCGCAGCATATGATCAACTGGTTGAAATGAATATTGATGAGCAAACGAAGCGGCAACTGGCTTGTCAGAGATTCGGAAGCCTGAAGGGTGAATCTGAGGAGACATGCTAGTGGCTAGTACAGAAGCTGCAGACTGTAGAAAAAAGCAGGATCAGACACCAACGTTGTATCGCTCCTCATCACGTTACCTGATTGTCGACAAATTCAACAAATGCAAAACCGAAGCTGGCCAATGTGACCCTATCTTTAATGAGGATAATCCGTTTCATGCCTTTAGCTCCGTTTTTCCCGGGGCCTGCTGAATTCATCATGGCCTGAGCAATCGCTTGCGGCCCCGACAGCGGATCTAGACCACGGAATAGTAGCACTGGTCCTTGGGTATTGCCAATGTCACGCGTGCCATCGTTCATGTTCTGGCGACCACGAGCTTTGTCAGGTAAAGCACTTTGCGAGTAGTCGATCTTGACCCGTCGACCATTGTGGGGAATTCCGGTCTCAAGGGCCCTATAGAATGTTGCTGTCGCTGAAGCGCCGTGCGAAGCGGGTGGAGGGACTTGAATAAACGGGAAAATGGGATCCACAAATGCACGGGCATGTTCAACACTCGCGAACTGTGCAAAACCAAAGCCCTTTGAGATACCTTCAAAAATTCAATGGCCACAAACGTCAATGCACGGCATGAATATGAATACGAATGGGCAAGTGCCTGTTGATCTGTCTCTTATAATGGTGACCGTTTCAATGTTGCACCCATTGTTGGACAGGTATGCCTGCAGCTAAAGTATAGCATAGATTCAGCTCGGTACTCGAAGATATGTAAAGCGCGTCAACAAACATCCGCCTCAGAAAAGTCAGGATCCAGTCCTAGGAAGATGACGTGGGGACTGGGTTCGCTAGGGACCAGACGCTTTTTTCCTTGAAAGCCTTTCTGGTGCCTGTCGTCGTGAGAAGGATCTTGTGTAAAGTCCTGTGGTCTGCCCTGAGACTGTTGATTATAGGAGGTCTCATAGCTGAGTTCTTCGTAGGCGTGGCTCGCGTCGTATCCCTAATGAGTACGGATGAGAAAATGAATAAATTTAACAGGAGGACCACGTACGCCATTGTTAAATTTCCTACGCTTCCCATCCCCGTAGTCATCATCCCTTCCTCTACCTCCTCTGTCAGTCCATGCCTCACTGTCACCCCAGTTGTCCTTTCCTTTATCCCAGTCACGGTTATAAGCCATGGAATAAAAAGAGCTAACACAAATGCCCTTGAAAGATGATGAAAGCCAAGAAGCAAAAGATATTCACAAGGAACCGCACAGCGGACAGAAACACTGCCAATAAGCGCGGCCAAACAAGCCACAATAACACCACTCCTTCAATAGTACGACCATGGCAGTACCCAGTGAGCAGTCCATAATTTAACAATGCTGGAAGATATATTGACAGCTTAACGAATCAAGGCTTTTTAAAGGTTTGGACGTTCTTGAACTCGAGCCCCATTCTCTAATATGCCCTCCAGGTTGATCCCGCAATTGAAAGATGGAACCGTATGGTCAGTCGGGTCCAACCGCATGCCTGTCTTTCTGAAGTTCCTTCTACTTCTAGCGTGAAGATGCGTATAAGCATTTCAGATTTACTCCACGCACCACGTGGGTTACGATGTGTGGGTTCGTACTCGTGCCCGGAGCGATCTATTACCTGGCAAGCAAAACACACGTACGTTGCCTCCTGTACATCTATTGTATGATTCACTGATGTGATTATTGTAGTTAAAATGGAACTGGGCAGGCAAGCGAAAAGGGGAGGCATTGGATCAGGCATAATTTTCGACCATATACCGTACTGTCTGCACAGAGCGTACCGTGAGATGGATACATCCCACCCACCGTAATTCACGTCTCTATTTCGTGATTCTACCAAGGCCAGTGTAGTTCAGAATCTCTTGCATAACTCTATGGCCACCTTGCAACCACCACCGATAACTGCGCTAAGTAGTGCATACCCAGGAGCCCGCTGAGAGTGATGCTCGACAGCAGTGTCTAAGTGCTCCAGTTCGTCATCTCTAAATTCTTTGACAATGTCCCTCAGAAGTGGGATGCTTGGATGGGATGACGGCAACAACTCTAAGTCTTTCAGTTGGCTGAATTTACTGGAGTATAAGATTTGCGGACATAACAGCTAAAAACAAGGACAGACTCATCGTAGTGCTCCCCTATGACAGTCTCCACTGCCTCCGTGCAAGCCATGGCTGCTTCTTTGCCCATAAGTGCTGTCGCCGCCCCGAGTGCATAGCCAGCAGCTTTGGCAACGTCGGACAATAATGTTGGTCGTACCTTGTGTTGTAGCTGTAATTTGTCCATCACTTTTAAATGCAGTTTTTCTTGGTCCCACATTTCCTTCCGCCAGAGTAAGTTGATTAAGTGTGGTTGAATTGTTGTTCGAGACGCTCACTTGAATCAAGGGCCCAACTTGCGGGTCACGGCCAAGGACAGCGAATTGTCCTTTATAAATCCAATTAGCCGCAATTTCACCAGCCTGGTCCACGCGCAGCGCTCTATCCAAAATTTCTCGTTGCTCTGGGGAAATGCTTGGGGATGTAGAAACTCCAGGCTCCTGGTTCTTGGAGGGGTCCGTGTAAAAATTGGATGCTTTGCATGTGATGGTTCTTGTCAAGGGCCGTAGAGCACTCACAGCCCGGGAACGAGACCCCGCCAACATTTGTAGCTTCCGTAGGCCGATCGCACAGCTAAGCAGGCTGGTGGTGACTTTGACGGCAGCACTTAATACTTTCCACGATTGGAATGGCCAGAAAAGGGAACAACCGTATCCTTCAAGTAAACGCGTCTTTCAAGCTGACCATCATTCAGATTTTTGATATTGTTATATCTGCGCGATCGAAATGACCTCGAAGTACGTGTTTTATAACGGCTACGTCTTAACATGATGCATAACTTCATGCAGGTTTACCCCTTCGCAAGCTGTTGATATGTCTAAGGAGAAGGACTGGCCGGTGAACCTCGGTATGTTCATTCATTGCTCGTCGTGAAACGTGTATAACATTTTATCATAGGGATGCTTGACTGGGATAACACGCGCATTGTCTTTACCAAGCGCAGCCTGGTCGAGTTCCTCAAGTAAGTGACCTGTCAAACATTTCCCTGATACCTGTGAGGCTCAGGATACATCCAGATACACAGGGACCACTGTTGACCCTGGCTTTAGCAACATTCAAAAGCTGCCTCGTGAATATTCGAGAACATCTCTCTTGATGACAAGTGCTCATTTGACCCACTCCATAGGATATGCTAAATTTGGCAAGCTAACGAGCACTGAAGAAGAGCCACCTGGTGATTCTGGAATTTGTGACCTGGTTATTGGTCTTTGACAAAGTTGGAATAAACAGAGACAGCCACGAGTCCCACAACTTTCTCCTCAGAAAGCAACAGACTTCTTGCGGAAGAATTCACAGACGATGCATTATCCACTGCGCCACCGCCACCAACCGCGACACAGGTGCAGTGACATTCAGATGCTTCACTTTCCAATTTTAACATGAAGCATTCAGCCCGTTCAAACTAGTTCTCCGGGCAGCCCGGATGACTTCAAGCCCACGAGGTATGACAGCCCCAGCAGTCTTGTGATGCGAACTAATGTGGTTTACTAGACGCGTAAGAACGCAGCCGGGCGGTCATGACTCTATTGGCAATTTATTCGGTGGTGAACCGCCCCAGGCTCAATTTATTCCTACTCGCAAGTACGTGTCATTTACTTCGCCGTCCTGTCCACTTATCCAGCTGTAGGGTGCGACAGCGCCCAGGAGGAGAAGACAATATCGAAGGGGTAAGCATGCGGCACAATTCAGTTCGACGACTTGTGTGTTAATTTCCTAGTAGCTTTTCTGAGGTTAAATTTTTGTCTGGAGATACCGGGGCGAAAGCAAGAAGTACCAAAGTTGTTTTGTTGTCCAACAACCTGTAGCCATCACCATCATGTCGATGCTCCTTTATTTTTACTCAAGGCACGCGTAGCATTGCGTTATTCAATGAACAAGGATAAAAAAAAATCAAAAATTTTGATGGTAGCGGCGAGGTTCGAACTCGCGCGGACTTTCGCCCATTGGGATTCAGATCAGTTCTTAAATCCAACGCCTTAGACCAACTCGGCCACGCTACCAATCACCTGATTGCATTATGTGACAGTGTTGATCAGCGCAAGGTTACTTGGGAAATCGAATTTTGTATCATTCTTTCATCAAAATGAGATCATCGGAGGGATAACATCCTAATTATCAGGGCTGTTGAAGTTGTCACATTTGGAACGACGCTATTCCTTCTCTTTAACTTCAGCATTATAATGTCATTTCCAAAGACACAAAGCGAATGGCGAACGGCATTAGATGCACTCCCTTCTACCCCAGAGAAAATCCCTGCTTTCTTCTTCGGGCACGGGTCTCCGATGCTCATTGCTGAGCAGCAGATCACGAACTCACCCATGGCAAGTGCTATGGGCCCGGAGGGAGATCTCGCAAAGTTTTTGCGTGACTTCGGCCCGGCTTTGAGGGTCAAGTACAAACCGAAAGGCATTGTCGTATTCAGCGCTCATTGGGAAACGATAGGGGTACGTCACGGTAAGTATTCCAGTCTGCTCCGAAGGAGCCCTTGCTGACATCGGGTCTGGAAGTGACGGATTACGGAGATAGGAATCCCTTACTCATGGACTACTTCGGGTTTGAGCCTTATTATTATCAACAAACATTCGAATCCAAAGGGGACCGCGCTTTGGCTGAGCGCGTCGTCCTGTTGTACAAAGAGGTCTCAACAGAAAGCCATTCAATTTCTTCATACCATTTCTGAAATATCTTTAGGCAGGCGAAGAAGCTAAGCTCTCCAGCGTTCGCGAGAACCGCGGATGGGATGGCCGGACTTCTCCGCCATGTCAAGGCTCGGGATTTGACCATGGGGTCTTCGTTCCTTTTAAGCTCATGTTTGGGGATAAGGTTGATGACGTGCCTATCGTTCAAGTATCCATCGAAAGGTCTGGTGATCCAGAAAAAAACTGGGCGGTTGGAAAGGCCTTATCGAAACTCGGGTTCGTAACTGGGTTTACTCTTTACGTTCGCACCCTTCTGACGTCTCATACTCATAGAGAAGAGGGGATCCTCATCTTAGCAGGTGGCCTGACCGTCCACAATCTTCATGATCGAAAGCAATTTTCAGAGAAGTCGGCGTCATCCAACGTGTCGATGTTCGATCATGCAATAACAGTGGCTGCATCCAAGTACCAGGTTTGTACTGCATACTCTTCTCTTCTCAAAATTGCTTATTGTTTTTTATACCTGACAGCTTAACGAACGGAAGCAGTCGCTGTTCGACCTCATGAAGCACGATGGTTTTGCGCAGGCGCACCCCTCTGCTGAGCATTTTGTTCCGCTGTACGTTGCAGCGGGCGCAGGTGAAGAGGGGGGCGTTCAGGTCGTCAGCGCCATCTACTCCGCTCCAACTATTGCATTCGGCATTTGATGACATGCAGAAGAATGTACTTTGCACTAGAAGCTACGTTACACTGCGAACAAGATGGACATTAATGTTCCAACCAACGTATGGAATGAATGACGACAATAAACACAGAAATCCAGGGAGTAATATGACGACAAGAAGGGACGGGGTTCAGGTGTATACACTGATGCATCTTCCAAGTCCGAAAAGCATTCTGGTACGTATGGCGAAACTTTTAATTAAGCTCGATTGTTTGATATTTCTCATACACGGGTCTCCTGTGATATTATGATGCGCTGATACGTGCTTCGTCTGTCTGCTCAAGTTGTATTTGTGTACAAAATCATCTCCAGTGGTAAGTTAAGTACTTGCCCGATGCGTTTCTTTATTATAGGCAGTTGACGCGCAAGCAACTCTTCATGCTCCATTTTCATTAGACTCTGGATTGTACATCGCGGGATCGCTCAGGTACGTTATGATATTGAATCCTGATGTCCAAATTATACTTGCTCTTGTGACAGGACCATCAGATACTCTAGTTGATACTTATCGCATCGAGATCTTGATCTAAAGCACTTTTAAATAGAGAAGCTGGAGTCTTCTATCGTTCACAATTTATCCTTGACAAAAAGAAGCAGTCGCTGTTCGTGCTCATGAAGTATGCTAGCTTCGCATTAGCGCACCCCCAGCTAAGCATTTTGCTCCGTTGTACAACGCAGCGGGCGCAGGTGAGGGGGTGTCCAGGTTTTCAGCGCCACTTACACCACTCAGATGGTTGCATTTAGTGTTTAATCGTATGCACTTGTTTTGTACTAGAAGCTAGGCTATGATATTGCGAGATGTAAGTTCTAATCTTACGTGATGAACTCGGGAATAATGCATAAGCAACTCAAAAGCAATCAGATCCAGGGAATACCATTACAATCAGGAAACAGAAGAAAGGTGTATATTTCATCGGAGCCGGTTATCTCCAGCAAAAGACCATATTCTGATGTCTCCGTCATCGCTACCAGAGATAATCTTGTCCTCACCAAGGCCCAAACATGTTACAGCGCCACGATGTCCGACCAATGTAGCTGTACATCGGCCTTCCTCACGGTTCCATACCTAAAAGCGGATATTTCAGTTTCGAGACATATGATTACTCAAGAACAAGACAGACCTTGATAGTACGGTCATGACTGCCGCTAATCAACCGCAATTTGTCACTTGCTACCGCCCAGACACCTTCAATGTGACCGAATAGAGTTTGGGTGGCTTTTGCTGTATCGATGTCCCAAACTTTGATAGTGTTATCAAGGCTTCCAGAAATGAGCACCGGCCTCTTAGCGCGTTTCCGACTGCTACCTGCCAGCACTTCCCTAGCGATAGGGTCAGGGCCCTGGATGTCCTCCATACTCTCGCTATCAGCGTCGTGAGTAATGACCGTGCAAACTTCGAAGGGGTTCATTGCGTTTCCAACTTGGGCGACATGGGCCATGTTATTGTCCGCAACGCGCCGCTCTTGGCGGCTGACGCCTTCGTCACAGCGCTCGTCTACCTGCAGCAGTTTCAGGCTCTGCACTTGTCCAACGTGTCCCATGAACTGGCGCAGGCACGTCCGCCTTGCAAGGTCCCACAGGCGAATTGTCCCGTCATCTGAGGCCGAGAACAATAGCGTGCCTTGACATATCCTTGGCTCACTACCCGATCCGCAGGCCATCTCGACATCCGCCGGTTCTTCAGACTCCCATAGCCGCACGGAATTGACCCAGTCACGATGTCCACGGAGTGTGAACGCTTCACCCGTGCGGAAGTTCCACACCTTCACAGTGGTATCCACACTCCCGCTAGCAAGCACGTTGGAGTCGAAGTTAAGACAAACGACACCCTCTGTATGCCCCTCAAGCGTACGTATGCACTCCCCACTTCTCCAGTTCCACACTCGAATAGTGTGGTCCATACTCCCTGTGATTAACTTCGCCTCGTCAAACTGTAATGTCCGCACAGCACGCGTGTGTCCTCGGAGGCAGCGTACCTCGAGACCGGTCTCAATGTTCCACACACGCACAGTACGGTCGTACGAACCTGTGATGAGGATCGGGAAAGAAGGATGCTGCAAGGTCTCATCGAACTGAAGACACATGATTCCATCTGTATGCCCGCGTAGCGTCCGGACTGAACATCGCCCTCGGCGCCAATTACGCTCGACTGATAAGCGCTCAGAATATACATCCTTCCAAGGTCGTGTGAACGGCAAGGCATCGGGTATTTCGGAAACGAACAAGTCAGGAGTATGATGTGGTGGGAATGAAGGAGGAGACGACGACGGAGACGCGGAGCTCATACGAATGGCGCGCTTTCGTTCTAGGATAGGTAGCCCCCATCCACACTTGAGGCATTTTTGCCCGATGTGCTGTTCGCATATTCCGCGCCATAGGACGTCGTCATCGGCTAGGCTTTTCCACTGCTTGCTTACCTGAGCAGCACGACAAAGAGAAGTAGCGTCCAGACACGCAAGGACTCTGAGTGATACCTCACGGGGAAGGGCAGTGAATGGATCGATGCGGATTAGCTGACCAAGTTGCTCCGTCAGTAAGGAGAGCTGAGAAAAACAGCACATGGTGAGAATGCCTTGAAGAATAAGTTCCCGCCTAGGGTGTGATGACGAGGAGAAACCGGACCAGATGGCATTTACAGCTTCTCGCTCTTGTACGGGGAGAGCATCAAGAGCCTGTAGAACTTAAATCAGCAGCCGAACAGCTCACGATGTTGGCTAATGTCAGACACACCTGCTGAAGCTTTAAGTTGGTACCCTCGTCCGCCATTCTCTGATGGCGAACACATAGTTTTCTCTGAGCAGTTGGAGTAGTATACATCTCAACGTCTGAGGTCGTTGGGGGCGGAGATGAGCCGGCAGAAGAAGTCTCAAAAATTGAGAGAGGTGAGGAAGATCGCTTATGGTCTAGATCAGGAGTCAGGCCCGAAGTGAGACGGGGAGCAGGCAAGGTATCGCATTCATATGATCCAGTTGTTAAAGTCGCCATGGATGAAAGAGTGAGAGATTAAATAATAACCTCATGCCGTAGCTTGTCGAATGAAGAAGTCAGACTTGGCAAGATTCTGTATATATTGCCCCACTCGCGAACATCTCGCGCAACATCACGCAACCTAATACAAAGTCACATTATATCTCGTGTCACGCAATTTCAGCCAGTTACATAAGCTCGGAGCAGCAACAAAACATCTGCTCGACGACAGGCATAATAGTAAACATCATGTGTACAGTGGTACAGTGGTACTGAATGGACCGTGGAAAATCAATTCAACAAAAATATGACGTGAACACGATACAGAATCAATACAACACAGACAGGATACACGCACTCATCGATCAATATTATGGGATACGCAGAAATCAGATACTAGCCTCCTTCCCTCTCAATCAATCAAGCGTGATCTTAAGCTGATCCAGAGGTATCGGTACAAAAGTATCCAAGTCGATCGACCGTGAGTGTAGCTCAGCCTCGCAGTGTGGCGGAACCAGGAGTCGGTTCAAGTCTGGTCGCACCGACAACTCTGTCATGAACTGGTCAGCGGCCATTGACATTCCAAACATTGCTGTCAATACCTTCCCGTGTAAAGTCGAATAGACGAGGAAATTCCTTCCC
The DNA here is from genome assembly GCA_016758765.1 of Suillus cothurnatus. Classification (NCBI taxonomy): domain Eukaryota; kingdom Fungi; phylum Basidiomycota; class Agaricomycetes; order Boletales; family Suillaceae; genus Suillus; species Suillus cothurnatus. The sequence goes on along the minus strand of JABBWL010000454.1, from coordinate 22,969 downwards.
GTTCGGCATCCTTGCCCCTTCCACTCGTAGTTCGTCAAAGAATGGGTGCACCATGGCCTCTACTGCGCTTAAGCGTGCCCCTGGCGTATATTCCAGTAACTTCGCAACCAAATCAATCGCCTCGGGCGCAGTGCGCGGTCGGAATACCTGTTGTACGTAAGTACACGAGGTAACAGCACCACAAAATTGCGGTGATACCTTGGAGAATGGATGAGGCTTGATTTGAGGGAACTTATGCTCCATGTAATTTGGATTCATCGTCTTAATTTGTTCTCGTGATGGCGTTCCGAGAACCTTGATAATCTCGACCAACTGGTCGATGCCACTCTCCCCAGGGAACAGAGGTTGGCCTAGCATCAGCTCTGCCATCACACAACCCGTCGACCATATGTCTGGAACAGCGTTACTCCCTCCTGCACAGTAAAGGATAATATTGTTACCCACCAATGTTTGTTGTGTAATTGGTAGCACCGAAAATAAGTTCAGGTGCTCTGTAGTACCTCGAGCAAATGTAACTAACATTTGGCTCTCCAGCGACGAGGATTTTTGCTGAGCCGAAATCGCACAAATTTAGAACGCCCGTGGCAGGGTTCAGCAGGAGATTCTGAGGTTTAATATCGCGATGGCAGATGCCCACCGAGTGAATGTAGGCAAGTGACCGGAGAAGCTGATACATGTACAACTTGATTTGAAGCATCGGCATAGGCTGCTTCAACTTTGTGTAATGACGGCTGGCGCGATAAACGGTATCTGGGACGTATTCAAGGACAAGATTGAGGTAAACTTCGTCTTTCTAATAGCAAAGCTGAAATCAGCACCAAGATGAGAAGGGGGCGAGATTTTTTCAAACCTTTTCTCCATTGGAATAGAAGAAAGCTTTGAGGTCGACGACATTTGGATGTGACACAAGTCTCATGATTTGTAGCTCACGATTCTATTCGCGCGATATCGATGATATCACGCCAACAAAAACCGTTCCATCAGCACCATCTTGAAAAGCGGTCCACATCACGACCAGCGCAGAAGCGCAGGGTGACAAACAATAAGGATTACGTACCTTGAATCGCTTGTCCTGAAGGACTTTCTTGATGGCTATATCTTCTCTGTCCTTTGACTCTCCTACGAGTCTTGCCTGGTATACGACTCCAAAAGAGCCGTTTCCAATGACTTTACAATTTGTGTAGGCAATCTCCCTCTGTTCTGATGTTTTACCATCTGTTGCGATGACTTTGACTACCTTGTGGGGATCGTCGATGGCTAATTGAGTGGAAATGTCATCAGATGAAGATGACATGGACATGATGGAGACAGAAGGAGGTAATGAATAAAAACGGGAAATGACGGGGAAAGAATGACAATTACAAAAGAGACATGGCGACCAAATTTGGATGTAGAAAAGTGTAGAGGTTGATTGAGAGAGCACGCACGAGATATCTTAACACCGTTTATTGGAACGTTGGATGCCATTTGTGAAAAAGAGCTGCTCCTTGCAGGAAATCGCACGTGTTCTTAGAAATCGGAAGGAGCAAGTGGCACGACTAGTAGCGAGCGCCTACTTGATGTTGGTGATGCGGCAGTACTAAAGCAATTAGGGCAAACTCGCAGCTAGAAAAAATAGCAAAAGAGTAAGGGTAGTGAAATTTAGTGCTGGAAATGTTAACGAAGGCTTGTTGGGAGCTGAAACTGATATATCGTTGATGGGAAGAAGAGAAGGTGAACGACCAGGAGAAAGGGTGACTTGAGATCCTGTGACCCCAATCATCCTCGACTGCCAAGCAGACGCAAACATCCACTTGAAGTTTAACGTTGTCTATTGATCACTACTTGAACGTGGAAAGCTCAATTTTTGTTGGATTCAAGTTCTACGGATTAATATCGCTCGACATCATCAACAAGTCATCAATATTATGTGCCATATACTCTCTACAACTCGACCATGGCCTCGTGTTCGTATCCCAGACTGAGCTGTTATAACGGCTCTTAGGACCCTGCATACAAAGCCCGACAGCCCGAATCTCAACTTTAGCGTCACAAGGCGCTACTGGGAACCGCACTCAGACTTTTGCACTCCGGAAGCAGCTTTTGATGCCATCAATGCCTTCAGCGACTCCATGAAATTCACAGCATGATGACATTTGTGGCATCCTTTTCAGGGTACGTCAACCTGATATTTTCATGCCAACTTGCGCTCCGTTATGTTTGGACTCATCTTCGGTCTCACATTCCGAAGCATACAAATTAGGTAATTCAGGGGTCACAACGTTGAATGCTGTCCATGCGTGATAGGTCTGTGCATCGACCAATGTCTCAGACCCCGTTATCGCAGCAGTGGCGCCTGGCACATGACCGCGGACTGTATGTCACATGTGGTCCCACTCACGGGTTCTGGCTGATAAGTCTGCTAGTCACGTAAGCTGGTCTGGACTCATAGTTTATTTCTTGATGAACCTAGTACTACGTAACATGAGTACTCCACACAGCCCGTCTTATTCAAATTTTCCGCAGTATCTGGTCCAACATTAACCCACAAGATATGAAACACAAAGAGATGCTAAGTTAAAGTTCGCCGATGCGGTAACTGACACTCTATTGCTTGACCTGTCATTAATTTAGGTATCGTTTCGTTGGTTCAATGATAATGCTGGCGTGCCGTGGCTTTGATTTGCCAGGGCTCCGCGTCTCTTGCGTTGACTAGCCTCGGGATCTTGGTGCGTACAAACCATCCCAGCGGACGTTGAAGTGGCCCTATGATATTGAACATGTCAATCATACAGTGATTCCTTGCAAAATTCATGTTGCTCAAAGGTAATAGGTCCCAGATTCAAAAAATGAAATCCTTTAGTCAAGGATGGAAGCTCAAAGGCTCCACTTTTGATACAATTTCAGATGCATAAGTCTACCCACTTTCATGGTGTCACAGAGTACCCTCAAGGACACAGCAAAAGCCACTGGGAGTGATAGCTTCAGCTGAGTATTAATTGTTTGGTCAAACCCCAACCACTGCTTGATATAGCACTTTCCAATATTCTCATGGTCTGCTGGACCCAGTTCTGTTGGAGGATGAAAGTTGAAACCCATATTTGAGACCTACAGTAAGCAACAAAACTGTTGCAATGTTTGCATGAATCTGATTATTCTGGCTATATCATTGCAGGGATTTCTGCTATAAAAATGTGGATAAAAGCAATATTGTAGCCCTACATCCAGGCTACAATAGTCACACTATAATAAAGGTGTGAAACAACTTCCATAGAAAGATATGAGCAATTTATGACAGGGTATGCATTGCAACGGTTTTGTTGCTGATATTTTTAAATAGAAAAATCCTATCAGTAGACATCAGCTGTGATATTTATTATGTCTTATCATGTCATGTCATGTGTAAAAGGGTCAACATAACATAAACAAAGCCAAATGTTGAACTTTTTTAACATTCATCATCATAAAAATCCTCTCCGCTGACAAAACCAACCAAATCCTTTTCCACCTTGATTTTAATCAATATACAAGGGAGGTCTCACATGATACTGGTGTATACCATAGTAACACTAGCAGAGTTCACTTTAAACTTCATTTTGACCTTCAAAAGTCCTCTGGTAGTTGTCCTTCTACTGCTTCCTCCTGTGGTGTTTGATATACTATTTGGCTAATCAGTACAAGCAAGGCTGAAAATACCACTTAAGTCACAAGAGCACTTCTGGACATCAAGAACAAGCCTATGTCCTCTCAGACAACACACCACTACTCAAAGAAATCTAGTATGAAGGCTGTAGTCAAGCAAAACACCCTCTTCTCTCCAAGTGTCATAGGAGAGCAACACTAGACTTTGCTATGAGTTAGTACCAATAGATAGTGTATGACTAGAAAAGTGTCATATGGTCAGATAAAACCAAAATTAATTATTGAGTGTCAGATGGAAGGAAGTGGGCTTGGAAAAAGGCAGGAGAGGGCCTAAGTAATGTGCTAGTAGGAGAAAGGAGGGCATTTTCAGCCTTCATACTAGATTTCTTTGAGTAGTGGTGTGTTGTCTGAGAGGACATAGGCTTGTTCTTGATGTCCAGAAGTGCTCTTGTGACTTAAGTGGTATTTTCAGCCTTGCTTGTTGTCATATCCCATACATTCGCGCTTCTCATCCGAAGTTCCGGATGTCAGATCCGATCAGATCCGATCCACAGATCCGTACCGGATCCGTTACGATAAGCTTCTTCATTCATATCTTGTTCATATGACGTTAAACACTGCTTATTTCCTCCATTTAGTATATCCTCCTTTCCGGTTTATCGGTTATGCTTTCTTCCGGCTATGTTCTACTGATCTGTTTCACTTGTGATTAATTCCCGGTTATGTTTACTGATCCGCTTCACTTGTGATTACCTTCCGGCCTATGATTGACTTCTAATAAGCGTTGCTTATACTTTGCGATACTTTGTGCATAGCCTCTCGCGTAGTTCTATCGTATATAAACTCTTGTATATGTTCTTAGCACCTCAGTTCGAATATCATCTTAGATTGTTCTCATTCCGTTATCCGGACTCGAGTCTTAATAACTCTTGTCATCCTCCGAGACTTAAGGATTGTATCCGATAGTCTATACGCATCCGCCTCTATCTACGGATAGTCTACACTCTGTTAAGTTTCTAGTCCTAGACTTGTCTAGACTAGTCTTTATACTCTCGTCCGATATCCGGACGCCATCCGGATCCGTATACGTTACTATTCCTTATCTTCGGATAGGAATACGATACCAATCCTTACCTTCGGATATCCTACGATACTATTCCTTGTCTTCGGATAGGAATACGTTACTCTCCTCTACACCCGGATACCATACGATAGTCGTCCGGACCTTCGGATACGCTACAATAGCCATCCGGATCTTCGTGTACGATACTCATAGCACTCTGAAATACGGGGCTATACTCGGGAAAGGGGCACAGCGTACGAGCTGAGGCCGAAGCCCTTTGGATCCGTTACCCTTGAGCACGACCTTAACACTTGTACTGATTAGCCAAATAGTATATCAAACACCACAGGAGGAAGCAGTAGAAGGACAACTACCAGAGGACTTTTGAAGGTCAAAATGAAGTTTAAAGTGAACTCTGCTAGTGTTACTATGGTATACACCAGTATCATGTGAGACCTCCCTTGTATATTGATTAAAATCAAGGTGAAAAAGGATTTGGTTGGTTTTGTCAGCGGAGAGGATTTTTATGATGATGAATGTTAAAAAAGTTCAACATTTGGCTTTGTTTATGTTATGTTGACCCTTTTACACATGACATGACATGATAAGACATAATAAATATCACAGCTGATGTCTACTGATAGGATTTTTCTATTTAAAAATATCAGCAACAAAACCGTTGCAATGCATACCCTGTCATAAATTGCTCATATCTTTCTATGGAAGTTGTTTCGCACCTTTATTATAGTGTGACTATTGTAGCCTGGATGTAGGGCTACAATATTGCTTTTATCCACATTTTTATAGCAGAAATCCCTGCAATGATATACAGTGACTTGCAAAACCGTTACAATGTTTGGTACTTTTTCAGTATACAAATTATGGTGCCTGTATGCGTGGGAATCACACTTTACGTTGGTGAGAGATATTGGAGAGCCAACCCCTGGCTACACGTGGACACCTGTGTCACGTGATTTGGCCCAGGGGAAGTGAAGATATGACTATTTCAAGACAAGGATACCATTGTAACAGTTTTGCAACTATTGATATGGATAGTAGGATCTCAGTCAAATAAAAGGATAGTTGCTGTTACTTGTTAATATAATTAGAGGTGTACATAAAAACATTATGTCTGAGTTTGAAATTAGTCCCACGCTTCTTTGTTCTCAACCATTACCACCATGAGATCTCTCTCCAACACTCAAAAGAATATCATCCTCTCTCAACTTCATGCTGGTCATTCTATCTGCTCTATTGCCTCTACAACTGGTATCAGCACTGCCACTATCTCCAGACTTTGTTCCAAGGAGTGTTCTTCATTACAAAAGTCCACTGGTGGTCGTCCAGCCAAGCTTTCCTCTGCCAATATTCACCATGCTATCCATCTCATCTCCACTCAGAAGGCAGAAAATGCTGTTCAAGTGACCAAATCTCTTTCAAATATTATCAATCAACCTCTTCATCCAAGTACCACTGGACGCTACCTCAAAAAAGCTGGAATGAAGGCTGTAGTCAAGTCCAAACACCTCTACTGTCTGCCAAACATCACAAAGTTCACTTAGATTTTGCCTATGCTCATAGAGATTGGACTTTGGAGGACTGGAAGTTGGTCATATGGTCTGATGAAACCAGGATTAATCGCCTAGGGTCGGATGGTCGCAAATGGGCTTGGAAAAAGTCAGGAGCGAGGCTCAGTGACAGATTGGTACAAGGAACTGTCAAGTTTGGTGGAGGTTCTTTGATGATGTGGGGCTGTATGACCTGGGAAGGAGTTGGCTATGCTGCTAAGATTGATGGTAGAATGGATGGGGATCTTTACCTTCAAATTTTGAAGGATGAACTTCAGAATTCCCTGGAGTTTTATGATCTTAATCCTTCTGATGTCATCTTTCAGCAAGACAATGACCCTAAGCATACCTGCAAAAAGGTCAGGGAGTGGTTAGATGACCAGGAATTTAGGACTATGGTATGGCCTGCACAATCTCCTGACCTTAATCCCTTGGAACATCTCTGGGGTCACCTCAAAAGAAGGCTTGTAGGGCATGAGCATCCCCCTAAGGGAATGGAGGAGTTGTGGAGAAGGATTGAGGAGGAATGGAACAAGATACCAGCTGAGGTGTGTCAGAAATTGATTGAAAGTATGCCTAGGAGGATTGAGGCAGTAATTAAAGCCAAAGGAGGTTATACCAAGTACTGATATTTGTCAATACCTTAATTATTATCAACAGTTGCAAAACTGTTACAATGGTATCTCTGTCTTAAAATAGCCATATCTTTACATCCCCTGGGCCAAATCACGTAACCCAAGTGTCTGTGTATAGCCAGGGGTTGGCTCTCCAATATCTCTCACCAACATAAAGTGTGATTTCCATGCATACAGGCACAATAATGTGTACACTAAAAAAGTACCAAACATTGTAACGGTTTTGCAAGTCACTGTAGCCAGAATAATCAGATTCATGCAAACATTGCAACAGTTTTGTTGCTTACTGTATATAGGCTAATCTAGACAATTCTAGACTAGAAACAATCAGAGTATAGACTATCTGAAGATAGAGGTGGATGTGTAGACTTATTGGATATAATCCTTAAGTCTCAGAGGGTGACAAGAGTTTATTAGACTTGAGCCCAGAGGACAGAAAGAGAACAATCTAAGATGATATTCGAACTAAGGTACTACAGGACATATACAAGAGTTAATATATGAGAGGACTAACTGAAGGCTATGCACAAAGTATAAGTAATGTATAAGCAATGCTTATATAAGTCAAACACAAGCTGGAAGTTAATCACAAGATAGCAGATCAATAAGCAAAGCTGAAAGTAAGAGTAACTGAAGCACTGGAAGGTAGAATATACCAAATGGAGGAAATAAGCTGTATTTAATGTTATATGAACAGGATATGGATTAAAAAGCTTATTGTATCAGATATGGAACAGATATGTGCATCAGATCTGATTGAATTGTGGATCTGGAACTTCAGATGAGAAGTGTGGATATATGGGATATGACAGTATCCCCCCATTAGGGCCAATCCCTAGAAGGCCAAGAATCACAGATCCAGTCCAGACAATGAATGCAAGAATCAATACAGAAGTTTGATAGTTGTACTGCTGAGTTCAGATTTCCACAGATATACCAATGTCAAAGCATTGTAGATGATTCCTACCCCCCACTTATCAATCACACACTAGCTTTACTATAAACATGTCTGGCAGCAACTCTGAAGCTTAGAAATCTGCTAAGCAAAGGCTAGCAGAACTTAAGCAACAACTAGCGGATGCAGAAGATGCAGCTCAGATGGAGGAAGAGGTGTTGAAGCATCAGGAGGCAGAATGGAAGCATCTGGCAGATATTGAGAAGATTAGGCAGGTGTTAAGGTCGTACTCAAATAGGTTCGGATCTGAAGGGCTTCGGCCTCAGCTCGTACGCTGTGCCCCTTTCCCAAGTATAGCCCCGTATTTCAGAATAGTATACTTATTGTATCTGAAGATCCGGATGGCTATTGTAGCGTATCCAAAGGTCCGGATGACTATTGTATGGTATCTGGATGTAGAGACAAGTATCGTATTCCTATCCGAAGATAAGGAATAGTATCGTATTTCTATCCAGATGGTGTCCAGATATCGGACGGAAGTATATAGACTAGTCTAGACAAGTCTAAGACTAGAAACTAACAGAGTGTAGACTATCTGAAGATAGAGGCAGATGCGTTTAGACTATCGGATACAATCCTTAAGTCTTGGAGGGTGACAAGAGTTGATAAGACTCAAGTCCGGATAACAGAATGAGGACAATCTAAGATGATATTCGAACTGGGGTGCTATAGGACATATACAAGAGTTTATATACGATAGAACTAAGCGAAAGGCTATGCACAAAGTATCACAATGTATAAGCAACACTTATTACAAGTCAAACATAAGCTGGAAGTTAATCACAGGTGAACAGATCAGTAAACATAGCTGGAAGTAAACATAACCAATATACCGGAAGGGAAGATATACTAAATGGAGGAAAAGCAGTGTTTAACGTTATATGAACAGGATATGAATGAAGAAGCTTATTGTGACGGATCTGGTATGGATCTGATATCCAGAACTTCGGATGTAAAGCGCGAATGTATGGGATATGACAGCAGGCTGAAATCTGGATGGAGGTGGAGGAAAAAGGTGTCAGGAAATTGTACAGGAGATGGTAAGTTTTGGATATGTTTTATTAGGCTTTCCTTAACATCTGGACAGACTCAGAAGATGTCTTCCAAGGAGGATGGATCCTGCATGCTGTAATAAACAAACTTGGCTAGGCACTCTAAAGAACACCTAACCAATATATGTCTAAGCCCTTGCCTAGCTGCTACACTTGAGACAAGAATGTTCGACCCAAGGGAATAGCTACAGATAACAGCTCTAGATACAAAGACCCAAAAGTGTGCTATGTGTGGGAAAGCACATTGCTATATGGAGCACTAGAGCACAGGAAGTGCATTGCTATATGAAGTGCTATAGGCATTGCTATGTCGGAGTGCTATGTGTGGTAGAGGTGGAGGGATAAGGTATCTCAAGGTAAGGATAGTCAAAGATAATGATTGCAAAGATAAGGAAGGTATAAGGAAACCAATAGGGGCTATAGAGCACAACTAATAGTGACTACTTCTCAGTAAAACCTAAGGGAAAGGAAATACAGTTGAAGAGAAATAAAGTAAGTATTCCTAATCCTAGGTAACTTATAGTAGTCAATTTCCTTGTTGGATGCAGAAGGAATAGGAAAAACACACAGTAAGAGTGTAATAAGGCTGCAACACTTGTTACAAAACATGAGGCAAGGCAAAATATGTACCAATGAGGTAGAATGGACATTGGATGGATGCAAGCTTTCCTAAGGTAGTTCCAAAGTGTAAGAACTAATGTGCAGGTATGTGCACAGCATGGGAATGAGCGCACAGATCCATAGAGCATGGGAATGCATTGCTATTAGAGCGCAAGTGTAGGAATGCTCTATAACACTTTACTGAGAGAATCTGATAGTGCCAAAAGCATGGGAATAGCACAGGATATGGTGTGGAAACATGGATGGCACTGTGGGAAGTGTGCATATGGCATGGGAAAGTGCAGACTAAGCGTCGAACAAGGACTATAGCTAAAACAAGTGAGGGCTGACAATAGGTGGGTAGTGAATGGTATTGGGAGTTCAGCTATTAAGACCTATATGAAAATAAGGTTCTATGTGCCCAGTGGGAACTATATTGTCACAGCACACTGTCATGCATGGTATGAACTCCATGCCATGACATATATGATAAGGAATATAGAAGGAGATGATTAGGGAAGTATACAAGGATAGATTTCTCACTATTATAAGTTTAGTTTCCTATTCTGATTCATTTATTTACTTGTATTTGTAGTTTTCTATCAGTTTCCAGTCTCTTTCTATTTTCTAGCCACTTGATTACATCAGTGAGCCACTCAGATATGTTTGTAAGCATGTCATGTGACTGGTAATAATCTGATTTGTAAGGATTTTCCATGACTCATCATGTTTGGTCATGATTTGTCATGCTTTGTAAGATTTTACTCATGTACTTTAGTAAGCAGCTGATTCAGCACACCAAAAGGCTTGGTTTGTAAGCACATTCTTACCAATCCAGTGATGACTCATTGCTTAGTAAGGATGGTTTCCAAAATGTATATGAGGACTCCATTCTCACACCATAAATACATAAGTTTTCCCTTTTCCATTCTTCTCTTAAACCGTGTGAGAGTTAGTAAGAATTTGAACAGGTGTTTTCCCCTTTCTGTCTCCTAGTGTGAGATCCAGAAGAAAGTGAAGGCCTAGTTTTGCCTTAGAAAACTGTGGTATAATATAGTCAGATTAGTTGTATACTATCTTATAGGGATCACCTATACAACAGTCTATTGTATTTGTCTATTCGTTTTAGTTCAACTTTCTCTCTTTTACAAAAAAAGAAACTCATATTATCTAGCCAGCATTAGCAGAGGTCTAATATTACCTACTAGGTTCAGAGTAACCTGACAATATATATATTACTATCAGAAGAAATCAAACAAGGAAGGTGATTCATCACTCTTTGACCACCCATGGACAGCACATTATCCACCAAGAAGTAGAAAATTCATTGACAGTGAACTTGAGGCAGCTGGCACCTGTAGTCTCATTGAGTCCAATTGTGATGGTCATTGTATTCTGAGCAACCTATAAGACCCTCAAGTAAGAAGACAGTGCTGCACTGGTAGGGCTCAGATCTGTCTCTGGATGGATACTACAGCTAATGCCTTGGTGAGTTGTCCAAAAGTTTTGGATCTGTGTTTTTATGTTTGAATAGGTCAAGTCTTGTGACTCTTGCTGGAAGGACAAGGTCACCTGTCCTGGATGGCCTGGAACTGTTAAGGTTTCCAAGGGCAAGAAAAGGCAGTGTCCTGCTGGATTCCCTTCTCCAAAGGGCAAAGGTAAAAAACATCAGCAGAGTCCCACTCTAGAAGCTCCAGAATACATGGAGTACAATGACCAGGCTTGGGTGACTGCTGCCAACAACATTGTGGTGGAACTGGCTCAGACCAACTCGCTCCTGGAGAAGAACATTCAAGCAGTGGAGGGGAGCAGGGCTGCTTTGGAGCAGATGTGCTCTGGATTGGAGCTGTTCCTTCAGCAACAGAGGGAATTCCAAGCCCTCTTGTTTAAGGAGCTTCAGATCACTCCTCAGTTGGCTTCAGAAGGGGTTCGGATGAGGAGGAGGAGGAGATGGAAAAGGCATCCAGAAGTAAGGAGGGTGGATCCAGAGAGGCTGAGAGGTCTATGAAGATGTGATACTTCTGGTCCATTCTTATCTTCTGTTACTTGTACTTGTATTTCCATTATGCATTGTGTACTTCAGAATTGAATAGGACCAGGTTTGTCCAGATATGTTGAGTGATAATCTGATACTAGTTTGGATGCATTTCCGAGTTCCATAGCTAGTAACCATGAAGTCTCTTCATCTGTTCCTTCGTATCCAGACTATTGGATGAGGTATAAGAGTTGACATTGTCTTCTTTGTCAATCTAACTTAGAGTCTAGGATTTTGGATATCTGTTAAGGTTGTACTCAAATAGGTTCAGATCCGAAGGGCTTTGGCCTCAGCTCATACGCTGTGCCCCTTTCCCGAGTATAGCCCAGTATTTTAGAATACTACAAGTATCATACCCAAAGATCCGGATGGCTATCATAGTGTATCCGAAGGTCCGGACAACTATCGTATGATATCCAGATGTAGGGACAAGTATCGTATACTTATCTGAAGGGCGTCCGGATATCGGACGGAAGTATAAAGGCTAGTCTAGACAAGTCTAAGACTAGAAACTAACAGAGTGTAGACTATCCGAAGATAGAGGCAGATGTGTGTCATATCCCATACATTCGCGCTTCTCATCCGAAGTTCCAGATACCAGATCCAATCCACAGATCCGTACCGGATCCATTATGATAAGCTTCTTCATTCATATCCTGTTCATATAACATTAAACACTGCTTATTTCCTCCATTTAGTATATCTTCCCTTCCAGTTATATTGGTTATGCTTACTTCCGGCTATGTTTACTGATCCATTAACCTGTGATTAACTTCTGGCCTATGTTTGACTTGTAATAAGTGTTGCTTATACATTGTGATACTTTGTGCATAGCCTTTCGCTTAGTTCTATTGTATATAAACTCTTGTATATGTCCTGTAGCACCCCAGTTCGAATATCATCTTAGATTGTCCTCATTCTGTTATCTGGTGAAGGAACTAAGTCTGACTGCGGCGTGCGCAATCAATCTCTAGATGTGAGATCAACAACACTGCTGGTGAGGCAGAATGTCGGGTCTCGCTGCGCCTAGGCTGCTATGCCTGAGGCAGGCACGTTCGACCCTAAAGGGGACTGCTACCATACACAGAACCAGAAATAGAGAGAACTCGAGTAGACAGGGGATGCGCACAAGGATATAGAAAGGCGCAAGGCGCGTGATGAGAATGCATAGTAAGCGGAGCATGGGAAGTGTGCGCTAAGGTAGGTGAAGCGCGTGAAGGCGTGCGCCTATAGTGCGTGTGGGCGCGTGAAAGCGTGCAAGTAATGCGGAAGGCAAGGAGTGGTATAGGAATTCGTAATGAGCGTGAAGTGACATGAGTGAAAGCGAGCACGATGAAAAGCGAGAGCAAAGGCGAAGCAGACAAAAAGCAAGGCTTGATTAGGCGATTTAATCTAAGCCAAAACGCGATAACCACAGGGCGCGTGCCCTAATGGTGACTACTACTCTAAAGTAAAACCCAAACGCTAGCGAAGTACAGTAAAGGGGAGTAATGGTTAGTAGTAGCGCTACCATCAGGCTTTATACTAACTAAGATCTCATTGGATGTGGAAGGGATAGGGAGAACATGCACGATAGTATGTAATGACATGTAATAGCGCTGCAGTCCTTGTTACAACCATGAGGCAAGGAATATGATGTATCAATGAGGTGGTCGGACATGGATAGGCGCTCCCGGATAATAGGCGATAGAGCGCAGGAATGCGTGCTAAGCGCAGGCGCGAGAAGGTGTAGGCGCGGGAAGTGAGTGCGGGAAAGCGCATAAGCGTGGGAAAGCGTGCGCCTTTGGCGCGCTATACTGGGAAGTATCATATAACTCCATAGTGCAAATGATCAATGGACACCTTGTGTAAATATGGCCTTTTCACGCCCACAGAATTATGATTCCTTACACCAGACTCGAGTCTTATCAACTCTTGTCACCCTCCGAGACTTAAGGATTGCATCCGATAGTCTAACACATCCGCCTCTATCTTCGGATAGTCTATACTCTGTTAGTTTCTAGTCTTAGACTTGTCTAGACTAGCCTTTATACTTCTGTCCGATATCCAGACGCCCTTCAGATAAGTATACTATTCCTTATCTTCAGATAGGAATACAATACTTGTTCCTACATCTGGATATCATGTGATAGTCATCCAGACCTTTGGATATGCTACGATAGCCATCCGGATCTTCAGGTATGATAAGTATAGTATTCTGAAATATGGGGCTATACTCAGGAAAGGGGCACAGCATACAAGCTGAGGCCGAAGCCCTTTGGATCCGAACCCATTTGAGTACAACCTTAACAATGTGTTAGACTATCAGATACAATCCTCAAGTCTCGGAGGGTGACAAGAGTTGATAAGACTCGAGTCTGGATAGCAGAATGAGGACAATCTAAGATGATATTCAAACTGGGGTGCTACAGGACATATACAAGAGTTTATATACAATAGAACTAAGCGAAAGGCTATGCACAAAGTATTGCAATGTATAAGCAATGCTTATTGTTACAAGAACATCCATTGTTGGCCTGGCCCCTATTCATTTTCTTCCTCGCTCTTGCCTTCTACCTATACCCGGAGGACTACACGCGCATACACATGCAATACCTATTCTGGCTGACCGTACTCTCTCCTTACCTTTACTGGTTATATTCCCTTTGATCATGTTCTCACTCACCTGTACTATATCTGCTCGCCAGATCCCCAGCTCGCTTCCCCTATGCCCTTTCCACTCTACTGGTATTCACCCTATTATACTCTGAACCCCTTACCCTACTATCAGTCCATGACAACGTCACCCCTTACCTTTACTGCATCTTTGGTCGGTGACTCACTCCCTGTCATCTTTACCATAGTCTCGGTCTGTGACTCAGTTCCCCCTTTACCCTTACCTTACTACCAGTCTCTGACTCAGTTCTCTTTCTGCCTGCCTATCTCTGTACTACTACTTACAGCCTGGTCTGTGCTCAAGTTCCCTACATATATAAACCCTGTGTACCATAGCTGTATTCCTTAACTTGAATCTACTTGGTTCTACACAGTGAACTAGTCCATAACCTCTTAAAAGCCTAGCCACTTATACTTGTGATCTTTGACTTCACTTTGACCTTAGGTCATTGTGCCTTTAGATCTCCAGAAGCCTTCATCGTCACCCCTGACGACTTTGGCTATAACTCTCGATGGCTGCAAGACAGCACCCGTCTATCAGTTCATCGACCCGCTCATCCCAAGCGGTTGGACTGAGACTCATGACCAGCACCTGAACTCCAGGCCTCATGAGATTATCCAAGTAAGAAAGCGCCTAGAGTCTAGTCGCTAACACTTATTACAAGTCAAACATAGGCTGGAAGTTAATCACAGGTTAACGGATCAGTAAACATAGCCGGAAGTAAGCATAACCGATTTACCGGAAGGGAAGATATACTAAATGGAGGAAATAAGCAGTGTTTAACATTATATGAACATGATATGAATGAAGAAGCTTATTGTAATGGATCCGGTATGGATCTGTGGATCGGATCAGATCAGATCTGATATCTGGAACTTCAGATGAGAAGCGCGAATATATGGGATATGACAATATCTCATATTCTGGTTCTCCATTAACTTCTACTGGAGGTGGAGGAGGCTGGATATGATTAGGAATGGTGTTCGGTGTTGCAGGTTCTAGTTGGGACACATGGAAAACAGGATGGACAGAACACATCAAATCTGGAAGTTGGACAGTAATGGAATACAATCCCACATGGACTATAATCTCAAATGGACCTAAGTTCTTTTCTGAGAGTTTTTTTGATGGATGAGTGGAGCAGAAGTATTTAGCTTTTACAAATACTTGTTCTCTGACTTTGAAGTCTGGAGTGGGTATCTGACAAGTGTCTGCAGGTCCTTGATATATTTTCTGCACAAGAGACATCTCTTCTCGGAGGAATTGATGTAGTTCATTGAGGTCTATGGCATAGTCTCAGGTGAGGGCAGATGAGAGGTCGCATTCCAGATGGATGGATATATTTGGATGGTAACCCTTATTGGTGAAGAATGATGAGACTCTGTCATATCCCAGATTCCAGACCTATCCTATAGTTGGATTTATGGACTAATCCTTAGATTAGAGTCCTAGACTTCATCCAAACTAATTCCAGTCTCATCCACTATCATAATTGTCCAACTACCAACTACCGCTCATCTGTCTGATCTGATATGCCTATCCGCTCCGGATCCGATATGATAAGCTTTCTAATGCATTACCTGTCTATATAACATTGACACAGCCTATTCCTTTATTTGGTATTCTCTACCTTTCAGATAACCGGTTCTATACTTACCCGATATCTTCGCTACTTGTCTATTACCGGTACTTGGTTGTTTACCTATCTGCTATGCTTACTGATCCATTATCCTTTGACTGCGCTAATGTACATAGCCTCAGACACTGCCTCTGATTATTCCGTTAGCTACCTACAGTATACAAACTCTTGTAAATCTCGATAGATCCTCAGTTTGAATATTACATTGTCTTGCAGCATTCTTGTCCTCGCACATTAGTGTTGTAAGGACCCCTTCTCTATCCTTTGGGCCTAGGGATTGATTCCCTAGGCCAGAGCTCTGCTCTTCCGTGTTTCCGGCCTTTGTCCATTTCCAGATCCTACCTTAGGCCTAATAGGATTGTATCCTTAGGTCAAAGTCTTGCCTTTCCAATACTCGCACTCCTTCCAATCCTTATCCAACTCCGTCTCTACCTAAAGGTAGTCTATATCCATCCGCATCCACTCTGGAACCCCTATCTGGAACTCCGGACCACTATTCCTGCCTTGGACTGCGTCTGTTGCAGTATCTCCACCCTATGTCATCACTAAGGATTGATACGCACGTTTATCCCACTTCCTATCAAGTGGACGGAACACCATCCAAGTTTCCGATACTCATCCGGAAGTTTCCCGCACTCATCCGGACAGTTCCCACGCTCATCCGGAAGTCCTTCGGACGCTCCACCAGAGTTGTCTGCCTCCGGAGCCCTCTGGACTTCATTAGGATCTTATTGGACTTTATCCAAAATTAAGGGTACCGTTGTAGAGACTCAAGTCTCTACGGGCGCGTACAGACCATATAGCAAGACCTTATACTGGACCAGTTGAAGTGCGACGACCTTCGCGATTTTCGCGATTTTCGCATTTTCGCGGTTTTCGCGTTTCGACGTTTCCGCGCTTTTCGCGTTTTCGCGCACTTCGCGTTTTCGCTCATATCACGCACATCGCACTTTTCGCGTTTTCGCGCATTTCGCATTCTCGCGTCTCTCGCGCATTTCGCATCTCACGCATTTCGCGTTTCAGATTCCTCGCGTTTTCGCGCATCTCACGAATTAGGCACATTACGCGTTCCCACACAGTTCGCAATTCGCGCACTCGCGTATCTCGCGGGTTTCGCATTTTCGCGTTTTCGCGCATTTCGCGTTCTCGCGTCTCTCGCGCTTCGACATGCGTTACCGCGCGCCTCCCTGGGATCCATCGCATTCTGTTCGCATGTCCTGTCCTCATCCTCCAAGGTCCATTGGTGCGTGTCTCATTTTGTTTCACTCGCATTCCATCATATATATCATTGCATTCCCCTTTATGTTCATTTATCTTACCAGTTGTTTATATTACATCACCCTTGTACGTTTAGTGCTACTTACTCGGCTCCGAGGCCTGGGAACTCGCTTAGCATGCTGACACGTCAGCACATAGTTAGAAGTTTTTACTTTACTTCCTTACTATCACGGAGATTATTAGTTAGTGGGACTTAGCATCACAAATCGATCGACTTCAGATTCGATCGTCGCATTCTGCAGTAGCCTCCGGATATTCTCAAGAAGCACATCTACTTCTCCTTCAGTATCTACCCTCGAGTTAGAGAGCCCCCGCTTTCGCGTTTTCATAGAATAACGCACTTCGCGATATTTTCGCGCATTTTCCCGCGCTTCGCGACTTACAGCGCACTTTCACGCGCCCTTAGCCAGACCAAAGCCCAGCCCACGACTCCCCTCTACTACAGAGGAATTTCTTCTCAGTAGCAATCCCCTTGGGACGAGTCATATCTCGCGTCCAGAGGAGCACTGTAGAGCTCACGTCAGGTCTAGCCCTCACCCATCCATCATTCCTCGCCTTCACCGTACTCAGGTGAGGGGCACAGCATACAAGCTGAGGCCAAAGCCCTTCTGAGTTAGTCATTCTCACCCCTCTGAGAGATTGTATGCACCCGTGTGCATGGTATTTAACAGTATATTTGAACTCACACTTCACTGAGTACTTAACCTTATCAACTCAATCCTTGTTCTTTGGAACATAGTTTTCTCTTCCGATACCTCCGTGTTTTCCTTTCCACATGGTTTCCTGGAACTCTGTCCTTTCCGGATGTTGTCTTCCATTCCAGATGGTTTTCTGACCTCCGATGATTTTCGGATTTCACTTCCACTCCAGGATTCCATAACCCCACACTGGAATGCTCGATTTCCACCCACCTGATTAAATCCATCACTTCCAATATCCTATACAACTCTCTCCACCTCTGATATCTTATTTTTACGGTCCACTATGGCTTTCTGGTTTTGCCTATGTGTCCCTCCGGACTGGCTATGTCACCTCTGGAATGTTTCGACATTCAACTCCTTTGGATTCTCCTTGTACCACTTATGGATAACCTCGCACATCCGCTATGATCCGTTGATCAATAGGATAACACATAACCTTTTTCCAACATGCTACTACAGGAAATGCCTTAGACCTCCGACGTCATTTTCCGCTTTCCCACAGACCCCTATCTTCAGACTAGTCACGTCCTTTCCATCCGGTTCATTTCCGGTCCACCACCCAATAAGCATTTCACCTTGTATTGGTTTCCACTACCCTCCTTGTAGAAGGACTCTGTCTTTCATGATAGTTTTCTGCTGAGTGTTCGGGTTTGGATTTCCTCTGACAATGGCCCGCTTGGGTTCCTGCCTCCATTCTGGATGGCACCTCTTTCTTGGGTTTACATCTGATCTACCATCCTTTTCCATATCTGATTCATCATCCGCATTTTTTGCAATGTCCGCATTTTTGCATATTTTTGGATCTCTACCTATCCGATGCATCATCTGCGTTTTTTGCAATGTCTGCATTTTTGCATATTTCAGATCTCTACCTATCCGATTCATCATCCGCATTTTTTGCAATGTCTGCATTTTCGGATCTCTACCTATGCAATCCACCATCCGCGTTTTTTGCATTGTCCGCGTTTTTTCATATTTTCAGATCTCTACCTATGTGATCCACCATCTGTTTCCATTTCCGACTCATCCGCATTTTTTGCATTGTCTGCATTTTTGCATATTTTCAGATCTCTACCTATCCGATGCATCATCTGTGTTTTTTGCACCATCCGTGTTTTTCACATTTTCGGATCTCTTCTGTTAATCATATACCTATCTGATCCACCATCTTATTTGTGATATCTGACTCACCTGCATTTTTCACATTTTCAGATCTCTTCCAATAGTCATATACCTATCTGATCCACCATCCTTTTCATGATACCCAACTCATCCGCATTTTTTGCATCATCCGCATTTTCTACCTCATCCACATTTTTTGCGATCCTCTAACTCATCTGCATTTTTCACCATTCCGGATCTCTTCCACTGGTCAGATACCTTATATCCACTCTCCCTTGACATTTGTGAATGTCTCCTAAAAGGGGGATAGGGATTCCGCTCCTCACTACATCCTATGCAAGTTCCTGATCAACTCTTGTCTTTGTCCTACACTTCCAATGTTTCCACCATTGACCTCCACACTTCCGGATCCTTGAAAAGTGAAACTCCGGAATGCATTCCTTGTACTCTCCGGTAATAAGGACTTAGAACACCATCCATTCCCCTCTGGAAGTTTGGTCCTTGCTAGCCCTCTGCCTTTCCTATCCGAAGTAGCAACTTTCCAACCTTTCCAGATGAATGATCCATACCATGATATCTCTGGACCTCGAAGCTCCGAATCTCTGTTGGCTTTCTTGATGAAGGCCTTAACTCCCACTTCCAAAACACCCCTAGTCATCACTGAACATTTGTAGGATAGACTGGACACGCTCCATGATTACTCCGCATTACCGCTGATACCAATTCCACTCCAATCCCTGTCCGGTAATTCTTCACCATTCAGTAATCTGTCTTCTAGGATTCCCTCTGGATCCGAGAATCCACTGGCGACACTTCCGGACTTCCGGAGTTTTCAGTATTGGTACTTTCTCCTTCATGTTGCAGTTCCTCCGTCCATTCCTGTTCAAATACCTTATCGTTAATACTCTGCTCCAGTCTTTACCTATCCTCTAATCTGAGCAATGGGACTGATGTGAAAGATAAATTTAGCTAGACTGAATAGACTAGTTCCACTTATCCTTATATGCAAGGGAAGCTGAAACTCAAGGACTTAATGACCTATAGTGACCTTATGTCAACCCAACAGCGATAGCGCACTGAGTAAGACTGAGACTGGTAAGGTGCTATGCTAACTAAGAGTGCAAAGGAGCACAATGGGGTGACGACCTGTAGTTAAGTAGCGCGCTGGTGGGCGACTTGAGAACTGCGGTGGGCAAGGATATGGCAGGCAATCTGCTGGCGCAAGGCGTGGCAATTGAGTGGAGCAGGTATTGGCAAGCAATCCGCTGGTGCAAGATACAACTATAGGGAGGAGTGGGTATTGGTAAGCAATGCACTGGTGCAAGATAAAACTATAGAGAGGAGCGGGTATTGGCAAGCAATGTGCTGGCACAAGATGCGACTATAGTGGGTATTGGCAAGCAATGTGCTGGCGCGAGATGCGACTATAGTGGGTATTGGCAAGCAATGCGCTGGCGCAAGACACGACTATAGTGGGTATTGGCAAGCAATGCGCTGGCGCGAGAGGCGACAATAGAGGGGAGTGGGTATTGCCAAGTAATGCGTTGGTGCAGGATGCAATGAGGTGCGCAACTTATCGGGTTATAAGCATGACCTTGCGAGAGTGAGGGCCTGAGTAGTAGCGCACGACTGCAGGAACTCAAGTAGCGCGCATGGACACAGAAAGAACAAGGGATTTTGATGATTGTGCAAAACTATGAAAACTACTAGGTGACTCCGCTATACAACAGTTGCCCACGGGAAGGGGAAGTAAGTAAGAACTATCTACTGCTGGTCCTTATATTGTAGTGCATGAATATACGGAATGCATAGGTGAAACTTGTAGCAATGTAAGCGCGGCGCATTGTATCTGTAGGTAAAATGGAGGACTGGCGCTGCGCAACACGAGGATACATGTAATAAGACCTGCACCAATAGCCTTTAGCGACGATAATCAATGGGAATTGACGCACCAGTGGAGATAAGCAGGCATAGACAGGACATGGGGGAGTGCGATACCAACGTTGGACCAAATTCTGTGTAAGCGCGCGACAAGCGATGGCAGTCATGGGAATTTATTCAATCTGTTAGCTCCATTGTGAATATCAAGGGGAAGGTGGCCGTAAGCACTTATATCCACCCAGCGCTAATGTGTTTGTCACACCGACTTTCTCATGATGAGACTTCAGGGCATTCCATGCCATATATGTGTTAGTGTAGCTGCAGAGGAACTCCTGCTCTTCAGATGTTGAGCGAGTGCGCAGAGCTGCAATGATACATAAATTATTAAGGTCCCAGTGCGATGCGCTAACCAGATCAACAGATGGGTCTGGGCGCAGAACAAGACCGAGAAGATAGCCACCCCTGTGTTTTAAGAGAAGATAATTTTGCATTTTGTCGGACCACAACCTCCAGTTATTTTTGCTGCGGTCCAGTACCTCAATCTTTTCCAGATCGGTTTGACCTAAGAGTGATGGCTGTGATGGCGGGCACTACAGCTGGGGTCGGAGGGTTCGCGGAAGTGGATGCATTGGTTGTGCTCTTGGTATGAGTGTGTACAGGCATCATTGACGATAAGGTAGGGAAGAAGGGGTAAGAGAAAATCCCCCACAGGTTCAAGGTATATATACGTTCTTCAGGGATATATGTTTTGGGGAAAGTGTATTCAATGCTTCTCGCCCGAAAGGGAAAAGTGGGGACGTTTCAATGACTCTGATCGAAGCTCATGCCAGAAGTTGTGTGCACGAGATATTATTATCTGGCGTGATTGTTCCTGGGTGGTGTGCTGATGTCTAGATGGTTTCTGCTACTCGTTTACAAGTGAGCAGGGCTCATAACCTATAAAATCTAGACACTAATAAACACCTCAGTCTCGATGGAACAGACTAAGATTAAGTACCTAGACACTAATAAACACTAGTGTAATGTGTTAGTGTTTAATCTATAGTAGGCGAGAAAACAAGAACGAATGTACCCTCAGTCTCGATGGAATGGACTGAGGGAAAAGGTGATACAAAGCGAGGGTGTATATATATGCAAGTCTTGGTTTGAATTCCTGTCAGTCATACTCCGCCAAAACATGTCACGTCGTCATGTGCATTGCGCCAACACTTTGTGCATAGCCTTCTGCTTAGTTCTATCATATATAAACTCTTGTATATGTCCTGTAGTACCCTAGTTTGAATATCATCTTAGATTGTCCTCAATCTGCTATCCGGACTTGAGTCTTATTAACTCTTGTCACCCTCTGAGACTTAAGGATTGTATCCGATAGTCTAACATATCCACCTCTATTTTCGGATAGTCTACACTCCAATAGTTTCTAGTCCTAGACTTGTCTAGACTAGCCCTTATACTTCCGTCTGATATCTGGACGCACCTTCGGATAAGTATATGATACTTATCGTTACCTTCGGATAGGTAAATGTTACTTATCCCTACATCCGGATATCATACAATAGTTGTCTGTACCTTTGGATATGATACGTATAGTATTCTGAAATACTGGGCTATACTCAGGAAAGGGGCACAGCGTACGAGCTGAGGCCAAAGCCCTTCGGATCCAAACCTATTTGAGTACGACCTTAACACCCACACTTATTCTCTCCATGACTTATCATTCACTTTTCACAAAATAAAGTGACAAAAAAAGTGATATAAGCAAGTGGTGGTTTTCCTGATGTAAGTCTTCATGTATGTGTGCAGATGCTTTGTACCTTCTATACTTACTTGATGAACATTCAAATTGTTCACTTCCTAATTCAATTTTCCATGTGTATTGAGTCCTTTAGAAGCCCACAAATCATTTCAAACGCAGCTAGTCACGGTGACATGTGACCTCAACTTGGCAGCAAACTTATCACCATGCTCTATTACTCACCATGACAAGACCAGGTAGTCACACGTTCAGGACACTGTGCACCTTGTTTTTCTAGCCAAGGGACAGGTTCACTAGGTATCATTGCTCTTCCAGATCTATGTTGCCATACTCAGAACATGTTTGTGCAGTGCAGCCAATCAAATACATTGAATAGGCTGTCTGTATAAGGTAGACCTTGCACGCTT
>JABBWL010000453.1:0-40908 GCA_016758765.1 Suillus cothurnatus | reverse complement strand
GGTTTTTATGCGGGTATTGCTGCGGTGGTCTGGTGTGGGATGGTCTTGCTATCATCGTCTTGCCTTGATTTTGCTTGATTTTGCTTGATTTTCCCTTGTCTTGAGAGCTGTTTTGTCTGGGCTGGATAATGCTTGTTTTGCATGACTTTGACGCTTTGACTATTTTTGTGGTCGGGGCGGTGCAAAAATAAGCGGGCGCCCGCTTGTTTGGGTGGTATCGTAGTCTTTTGTCTTTCCTTGATTTTTCTTGATTTTCCCTTGTCTGTCTGGATATGCTTGATTTTTCTTGCCTGTGATGCTTCGGCTGTTTTTGTAGTATTGATATTGTATTGCTTTCTCTTGCTGTGTCCCCTTCGCCTTTTATAGCTGTCATGGTCTTGGCTGTTGCGATCTGGCTTCTTGTCATCCTTGTCTGAGGTCGGATCCTTGTTTTGTATTGACTTAATTTTCCTTGATTTTTGCTGTCTGAAAACGATTGATTTCATCTCATTTGTTGATGTTGTGGTCTTGCTTGGTGGTTGCTTTGTTGAAGATAAGCGTGCGCCCGCTTATTTGATGCATGGACCGAGGTCGAATCCTCGTCGCATCTTGACTTGATTTTTGCTATTTTTTGATGTATTTCTTATTCCATGTGTCTGCTTGTCTGTCTGTCGTCGCTTTGTATTGTCCTGCTTGTATCGAACCTAACAGCCGAGACACCGAGACAATACGTTTTCATTCTAACCGGTCTAACAGGCGCGGGGCATGGTGTCGAACCTCTAACAGGCGGGGGCAGGTTTTATTATTATCGTGTGGTATTGTGTTTGTTATTCTTGACTCGACTGTCGTATCGTATCTTATCGTGTGCTATCGTATGGTGTTTCTTATCCTTGACTTGACTTGGTTGCTTGGTTATCTTGGTCTGTGGTGCGTCATTTCTCCTTTTTGTCTTTTTGCTGTGTTTGCTATTGTAGTCTTGGCTATTGTTTTGCTTGTCCTTATCCTTGAATGGGCTGGTGCGTGGGTTGAGGTCAAAACCTCGTTTTGATTTTGCCTGATTTTTGCTATTTTTGTTGCTATCGTGTTGCTTGATTGTCCTTGATCTGAGGCATGGGTTTGAGCGAAAACCTCGTCAGGACCGGGCTTTGCTTTGCTTGATTTTTGCTTGATTTTGCTTGATTTGAGGCGTGGGTTTAGGCGAAAACCTCGGTCGGACTGGGCTTGATTTTGCGTGATTTTTGCTATTTTTTTGCTATCGTGTGGCTTGATTTTGCATGGTCTGATGGTAGGCGAAGACCTCGCTTGGACTTGGGTTGACTTTGCTTGATTTGTGCTATTTAATTGCTATTGTGTTGCGTGGGTTTAGGCGAAAACCTCGTGTGGACTTGAGTTCACTTTGCTTGATTTTTGCTTTTTTTTGCTATTGTCTTGCTTGATCTGATGCGTAGGTCAAGGCGAAAACCTCGTTTGGACTGGGCTTCATTTTGCATTATTTTTGCTATTTGTTGGTTGTTTTGTCGCTTGATCTGATGGGTGGGCGAAGGCGAAAACCTTGTTCTGACTTGACTGCATTTTGCTTGATTTTTGCTATTTATTGGCTCTGGTGCTGCTTGATTTTATGCTGTTGTATTGCTTGACTTGCTATGGTATTGTATTGTATTCCTTATCCTTGTCTTGAGTATTGTAGCAACGCTAACCGAGACACCGAGACAATACGTTTTTATCCGAGACAACGAGAAAGCTAACAGGCCAGGGGGGTGGGGTCGAGCTGATGCATGATTCGCCCTGGTTATCCTTATCCTTGACTATTGTATTGTATCATGGTCGATCGTGTTTCTTATCCTTGTCTTGACTATCGTATCTTATCCTATGGTTTTGCCTGGCTGGATTATTCTTGATTCTGCTTGACTTTGATGCTTTGACTGCTTTTGTAGCCAGAGCGGTCCGAGGATAAGCGGGCGCTCGCTTATTTCAAACAGAGTGTAAGTTGTGCTGCCTTGCAAAAGAATCAGATTCTGCAATATGTCTTCTTGCTTCAATGCCAATGTGCCCGCTTATTTCAATGCAACTGCTATATCAGGAAGTTGCACCAGATGCAACTTCTATATTGGGAGGTTGCACCAGATGCAACTTCTATATTGGGAAGTTGCACCAGATGCAACCACCATATTAGGAAGTTGCACCAAATAGCCGTCCATATTTGGAAGTTGCATGAACCCATCTATGCTATACTGTCGGGTTAAGAATGGCTACGATCGTCAGTCTAGGGGGTGGACTACTGCTAAGCATATTAGATTATCATTCTACATTTGAGTCTTTACTGTGATAGTCTTGCTCTTCTGGTGATGATGTGTCCAAGGTCAGATTCTTGTTTCTTTGCTTGGTGTGAGGATAAGCGGGCGCTCGCTTATCTGGGGAGATGCTTAGGCCGAGGACAGGATCTTGATTTTACTTGACTTCATTTTGCTTCATTTTGGTGATTTTGTGTGATTTTATTGCTGTATCATTGCTTGACTTTGGGTGTTTTGTTGCCGTGGTAGTCTTCTGCTTCGTATTGGGTGGCCTTTGTATCGTAGTCCTGCCTTTATTTTGATTGGTTTCCCCTGTTCTTCTTGGTGCGAGGATAAGCGGGCGCCCGCTTATTTTGATGTCTGTCTTGAGAGGCTGTGATTTTATTTTATTGCTATTTTACATGGGTGCGAGGTCCTTATCCTTGTCTTGAGTATTGTAGCAACGCTAACCGAGACACCGAGACAATACGTTTTTATCCGAGACAACGAGAAAGCTAACAGGGCGTGCGAGTGGGTCGAGCTGACATATGATTGCCCTGGTTATCCTTGTATCCTTGACTATTGTAAGTGTATGGTATCTGCGGTATTGTATCATGGTCGATCGTGTTTCTTATCCTTGTCTTGACTATCGTATCTTATCCTATGGTTTTGCCTGGCTGGATTATTCTTGATTCTGCTTGACTTTGATGCTTTGACTGCTTTTGTAGCCAGAGCGGTCCGAGGATAAGCGGGCGCTCGCTTATTTCAAACAGAGTGTAAGTTGTGCTGCCTTGCAAAAGAATCAGATTCTGCAATATGTCTTCTTGCTTCAATGCCAATGTGCCCGCTTATTTCAATGCAACTGCTATATCAGGAAGTTGCACCAGATGCAACTTCTATATTGGGAGGTTGCACCAGATGCAACTTCTATATTGGGAAGTTGCACCAGATGCAACCACCATATTAGGAAGTTGCACCAAATAGCCGTCCATATTTGGAAGTTGCATGAACCCATCTATGCTATACTGTCGGGTTAAGAATGGCTACGATCGTCAGTCTAGGGGGTGGACTACTGCTAAGCATATTAGATTATCATTCTACATTTGAGTCTTTACTGTGATAGTCTTGCTCTTCTGGTGATGATGTGTCCAAGGTCAGATTCTTGTTTCTTTGCTTGGTGTGAGGATAAGCGGGCGCTCGCTTATCTGGGGAGATGCTTAGGCCGAGGACAGGATCTTGATTTTACTTGACTTCATTTTGCTTCATTTTGGTGATTTTGTGTGATTTTATTGCTGTATCATTGCTTGACTTTGGGTGTTTTGTTGCCTGTGGTAGTCTTCTGCTTCGTATTGGGTGGCCTTTGTATCGTAGTCCTGCCTTTATTTTGATTGGTTTCCCCTTGTCTTCTGGTGCGAGGATAAGCGGGCGCCCGCTTATTTTGATGTCTGTCCTTAAGAGGCTGTGATTTTATTTTATTGCTATTTTACATGGTGCGAGGTCCTTATCCTTGTCTTGAGTATTGTAGCAACGCTAACCGAGACACCGAGACAATACGTTTTTATCCGAGACAACGAGAAAGCTAACAGGGCGTGCGAGTGGGGTCGAGCTGACATATGATTTGCCCTGATTATCCTTATCCTTGACTATCGTATGGTATGGTATCGTGGTCTATTGTATTATTATCGTAAGTTATCATTATCGTATCTTATCGTATTGTATCATGGTCGATCGTGTTTCTTATCCTTGTCTCGACTATCGTATCTTATCCTATGGTTTTGCCTGGCTGGATTATTATTGATTCTGCTTGACTTTGATGCTTTGACTGCTTTTGTAGTCGGAGTGGTCCGAGAATAAGCGGGCGCCCGCTTATTTCGATGGAACTTCTGTATTGGGAGGTTGCACCAGTTGCAACTTCTATATCAGGAAGTTGCACCATTTGCAACCACCATATAAGGAAGTTGCACCAGTTGCAACCACCATATAAGGAAGTTGCACCAGTTGCAACCACCATATAAGGAAGTTGCACCATTTGCAACCACCATATCGGGAAGTTGCACCAGCTTATTTTGACTGCAGGTTGCAAAAATGGTCGTCCATATTTGGAAGTTGCAAATTTGCAACCACTATATATGGAAGTTGCAAAATACATCCCACCCTGGAGTGCCCGGTTAAGAATATTAGGTGCCTGCTTATTTCAGATACATTTCTGCTTTGCAAAGGATCAGCGTCTTTCATATGTGGTCCAGCTCGAATAAGCGTGCGCCCGCTTATTTGAAATAGATTGTAAGTTGTGCTGCCTTGCAAAAGATGCAGACTATAATATGTCTTCTTGCTTGAATACAAATGTGTCTGCTTATTTGAATGCAGCTTCTATATTAGGAGGTTGCACCAGATGCAACCACCATATCAGGAAGTTGCACCAGATGCAACCACCATATTAGGAAGTTGCACCAGATGCAACCACCATATTAGGCAGTTGCACCAGCTTACATGAGCAACTGTGAAAAAAATAGCAATGTGCCAGCTGACTTTGGCTGCAGGTTGCAAAAAATAGGCGTGCGCCAGCTTATTTTGATTGCAGGTTGCACCAAATGGCCGTCCATATTTGGAAGTTGCGCCATGCAACTTCCATAAGTGGAAGTTGCATCATGCGATCAAAACCAGATCGCACGGTTAAGAATATTACGATTGTCAGTCTAGGGGGTAGACTGCTGATACTGATGCAACTGTCATAAAAGGAAGTTGTATCGACTACTAAGCATATTGGATTATCATTCTACATTCGAGTCTTTACTGTGATGGTCTTGCTCTTCTGGTGATGATGTGTCCGAGGTCGGATTCTTGTTTCTTTGCTTGGTGTGAGGATAAGCGGGCGCTCGCTTATTTTGATGGCTGTCTTGAGAGGCTGTGATTTTATTTTATTGCTATTTTACTTGGTGCGAGGATAAGCGGGCGCCCGCTTATTTTGATGTCTGTCTTGAGAGGCTGTGATTTTATTTTATTGCTATTTTACGTGGTGCGAGGATAAGCGGGCGCTCGCTTATTTTGATGTCTGTCTTGAGAGGTTGCGATTTCATTTTATTGCTATTTTACTGGTGGTTGTGATGGTGTGCGGGATGCGGATGATGGGTGGCGGACGTGGTGCGGTCCTTATCCTTGTCTTTGGTTGCATTTTCTTGATCGATTGCTGATATTTGCTGTCGAGGTCTTGCTTGATTTATTCCGTGTCGTTGCTGTTTGGAGTGAGGCGTTGCCTGAGGTCAGACTTTTGTTTTGTCTTTCCTTTATTTTGCTTTATTTTTCCTGTTTTATCGCTCTTGTATCGCTCTTGTATTGTCGAGGTTTTGCTTGATTTGTTTCGTGGCGACTCTAACGCTAAGACGAGACACCGAGACAATACGTTTTTATCCGAGACAACGAGAAAGCTAACTGGCTTGGGGTGGTTTTATCCTTATCCGCTGATTTCTCTTCTATCTGCGTTTCTTGTCCTTGTCTTGACTTTCTTGTGGATGCTCGGAATTGGTTGCGTCTTTGCTTGATGTTTTCTGTTTTATTGCTGTCGTAGTCTTGTTTGTCCTGGTCATCGTCTGGGGTGTTGCATTGGCTGAGGTCAGATCCCAGTTTCCTCCTGGCTTGATTTTACTTCATTTTTTCTCCGTGTCTTCTTTTTTGTTGTCGTTTTCTTTGCTGATCTGGTGCTGGATCGTGTCGGTTTTATTGCTATTGCATTGCTTCTCTTGCCAGACTTGTTGTATCCCCTTTGCCTTTTATCGCTGTCGTAGTCTTGTGTGCGTTGTCTTAGGCGAGATCCTTGTTTCATATCGACCTGATTTTGCTTGTTTTTTGCTGTCTGGAATCCCTTGATTTCATCTGATTTGTCAATGTTTGGGTGGAAGATAAGCGCCCGCCCGCTTATTTATCTATGTAGTCCTGCTTGGTGCGAGATAAGCGCCCGCCCGCTTATTTGTCTATGTATTCCTGTTTGACCGATGCGATGCATTGGCCGAGGTCGGATCCTTGTTGCATCTTGACTTGAATTTTGCTGTTCTTTGAAAATTCTGTTGATGCACGAGTCTTCCTTGTCGTCCCTTTCAATGTCTTGTCGTATGCTTCCTGTCCTTCTTTATGGGTCGCTTTCTTGATTTTTTGATGGTCGTAGTCTGTTGTTTCTTGTCCTGATCCTTGTCCTTGTATTGGGACTTGTTCTTTGGTGGTCTTCCTTATCATAATGCTTGTCTGAGGATGGGATCTTGTTTCGACTTGACTCGACTTGATTTTGTTTCATTGTTGTCCTTTTTTGTGATTTTATCGCTGTGCTTTCCTTTGGTTTTTATTGCGGTTGTATTGCTGCGGTGGTCTGGTGTGGGATGGTCTTGCTATCATCGTCTTGCCTTGATTTTGCTTGATTTTGCTTGATTTTCCCTTGTCTTGAGAGCTGTTTTGTCTGGGCTGGATAATGCTTGTTTTGCATGACTTTGACGCTTTGACTATTTTTGTGGTCGGGGCGGTGCAAAAATAAGCGGGCGCCCGCTTGTTTGGGTGGTATCGTAGTCTTTTGTCTTTCCTTGATTTTTCTTGATTTTCCCTTGTCTGTCTGGATATGCTTGATTTTTCTTGCCTGTGATGCTTCGGCTGTTTTTGTAGTATTGATATTGTATTGCTTTCTCTTGCTGTGTCCCCTTCGCCTTTTATAGCTGTCATGGTCTTGGCTGTTGCGATCTGGCTTCTTGTCATCCTTGTCTGAGGTCGGATCCTTGTTTTGTATTGACTTAATTTTCCTTGATTTTTGCTGTCTGAAAACGATTGATTTCATCTCATTTGTTGATGTTGTGGTCTTGCTTGGTGGTTGCTTTGTTGAAGATAAGCGTGCGCCCGCTTATTTGATGCATGGACCGAGGTCGAATCCTCGTCGCATCTTGACTTGATTTTTGCTATTTTTTGATGTATTTCTTATTCCATGTGTCTGCTTGTCTGTCTGTCGTCGCTTTGTATTGTCCTGCTTGTATCGAACCTAACAGCCGAGACACCGAGACAATACGTTTTCATTCTAACCGGTCTAACAGGCGCGGGGCATGGTGTCGAACCTCTAACAGGCGGGGGCAGGTTTTATTATTATCGTGTGGTATTGTGTTTGTTATTCTTGACTCGACTGTCGTATCGTATCTTATCGTGTGCTATCGTATGGTGTTTCTTATCCTTGACTTGACTTGGTTGCTTGGTTATCTTGGTCTGTGGTGCGTCATTTCTCCTTTTTGTCTTTTTGCTGTGTTTGCTATTGTAGTCTTGGCTATTGTTTTGCTTGTCCTTATCCTTGAATGGGCTGGTGCGTGGGTTGAGGTCAAAACCTCGTTTTGATTTTGCCTGATTTTTGCTATTTTTGTTGCTATCGTGTTGCTTGATTGTCCTTGATCTGAGGCATGGGTTTGAGCGAAAACCTCGTCAGGACCGGGCTTTGCTTTGCTTGATTTTTGCTTGATTTTGCTTGATTCGAGGCGTGGGTTTAGGCGAAAACCTCGGTCGGACTGGGCTTGATTTTGCGTGATTTTTGCTATTTTTTTGCTATCGTGTGGCTTGATTTTGCATGGTCTGATGTAGGCGAAGACCTCGTTTGGACTTGGGTTGACTTTGCTTGATTTGTGCTATTTAATTGCTATCGTGTCGCGTGGGTTTAGGCGAAAACCTCGTGCGGACTCGAGTTGACTTTGCTTGATTTTTGCTTTTTTTTGCTATTGTCTTGCTCGATCTGATGCGTAGGTCGAGGCGAAAACCTCGTTTGGACTGGGCTTCATTTTGCATTATTTTTGCTATTTGTTGGTTGTTTTGTCGCTTGATCTGATGGGTGGGCGAAGGCGAAAACCTTGTTCTGACTTGACTGCATTTTGCTTGATTTTTGCTATTTATTGGCTCTGGTGCTGCTTGATTTTATGCTGTTGTATTGCTTGACTTGCTATGGTATTGTATTGTATTCCTTATCCTTGTCTTGAGTATTGTAGCAACGCTAACCGAGACACCGAGACAATACGTTTTTATCCGAGACAACGAGAAAGCTAACAGGCCAGGGGGGTGGGGTCGAGCTGATGCATGATTCGCCCTGGTTATCCTTATCCTTGACTATTGTATTGTATCATGGTCGATCGTGTTTCTTATCCTTGTCTTGACTATCGTATCTTATCCTATGGTTTTGCCTGGCTGGATTATTCTTGATTCTGCTTGACTTTGATGCTTTGACTGCTTTTGTAGCCAGAGCGGTCCGAGGATAAGCGGGCGCTCGCTTATTTCAAACAGAGTGTAAGTTGTGCTGCCTTGCAAAAGAATCAGATTCTGCAATATGTCTTCTTGCTTCAATGCCAATGTGCCCGCTTATTTCAATGCAACTGCTATATCAGGAAGTTGCACCAGATGCAACTTCTATATTGGGAGGTTGCACCAGATGCAACTTCTATATTGGGAAGTTGCACCAGATGCAACCACCATATTAGGAAGTTGCACCAAATAGCCGTCCATATTTGGAAGTTGCATGAACCCATCTATGCTATACTGTCGGGTTAAGAATGGCTACGATCGTCAGTCTAGGGGGTGGACTACTGCTAAGCATATTAGATTATCATTCTACATTTGAGTCTTTACTGTGATAGTCTTGCTCTTCTGGTGATGATGTGTCCAAGGTCAGATTCTTGTTTCTTTGCTTGGTGTGAGGATAAGCGGGCGCTCGCTTATCTGGGGAGATGCTTAGGCCGAGGACAGGATCTTGATTTTACTTGACTTCATTTTGCTTCATTTTGGTGATTTTGTGTGATTTTATTGCTGTATCATTGCTTGACTTTGGGTGTTTTGTTGCTGTGGTAGTCTTCTGCTTCGTATTGGGTGGCCTTCGTATCGTAGTCCTGCCTTTATTTTGATTGGTTTCCCCTTGTCTTCCTGGTGCGAGGATAAGCGGGCGCCCGCTTATTTTGATGTCTGTCCTTAAGAGGCTGTGATTTTATTTTATTGCTATTTTACATGGTGCGAGGTCCTTATCCTTGTCTTGAGTATTGTAGCAACGCTAAACGAGACACCGAGACAATATGTTTTTATCCGAGACAACGAGAAAGCTAACAGGGCGGGCGAGTGGGGTCGAGCTGACATATGATTTGCCCTGATTATCCTTATCCTTGACTATCGTATGGTATGGTATCGTGGTCTATTGTATTATTATCGTAAGTTATCATTATCGTATCTTATCGTATTGTATCATGGTCGA
The DNA here is from genome assembly GCA_016758765.1 of Suillus cothurnatus. NCBI lineage: Eukaryota > Fungi > Basidiomycota > Agaricomycetes > Boletales > Suillaceae > Suillus > Suillus cothurnatus. Next base: position 31,419 of record JABBWL010000453.1, on the reverse strand, counting down.
TCGTGTTTCTTATCCTTGTCTCGACTATCGTATCTTATCCTATGGTTTTGCCTGGCTGGATTATTATTGATTCTGCTTGACTTTGATGCTTTGACTGCTTTTGTAGTCGGAGTGGTCCGAGAATAAGCGGGCGCCCGCTTATTTCGATGGAACTTCTGTATTGGGAGGTTGCACCAGTTGCAACTTCTATATCAGGAAGTTGCACCATTTGCAACCACCATATAAGGAAGTTGCACCAGTTGCAACCACCATATAAGGAAGTTGCACCAGTTGCAACCACCATATAAGGAAGTTGCACCATTTGCAACCACCATATCGGGAAGTTGCACCAGCTTATTTTGACTGCAGGTTGCAAAAATGGTCGTCCATATTTGGAAGTTGCAAATTTGCAACCACTATATATGGAAGTTGCAAAATACATCCCACCCTGGAGTGCCCGGTTAAGAATATTAGGTGCCTGCTTATTTCAGATACATTTCTGCTTTGCAAAGGATCAGCGTCTTTCATATGTGGTCCAGCTCGAATAAGCGTGCGCCCGCTTATTTGAAATAGATTGTAAGTTGTGCTGCCTTGCAAAAGATGCAGACTATAATATGTCTTCTTGCTTGAATACAAATGTGTCTGCTTATTTGAATGCAGCTTCTATATTAGGAGGTTGCACCAGATGCAACCACCATATCAGGAAGTTGCACCAGATGCAACCACCATATTAGGAAGTTGCACCAGATGCAACCACCATATTAGGCAGTTGCACCAGCTTACATGAGCAACTGTGAAAAAAATAGCAATGTGCCAGCTGACTTTGGCTGCAGGTTGCAAAAAATAGGCGTGCGCCAGCTTATTTTGATTGCAGGTTGCACCAAATGGCCGTCCATATTTGGAAGTTGCGCCATGCAACTTCCATAAGTGGAAGTTGCATCATGCGATCAAAACCAGATCGCACGGTTAAGAATATTAGGTGGGCGAAGGCGCAAACCTTGTTCTTTCTGACTTGACCGCGTTTTGCTTGATTTTTTGTATTATTGGCTCGGTGCTGCTCGATTTTGTGCATTGTAATCGCTTGACTGGCTTGTGGTAGTGTATCTTATTTATCCGTTTCCTAACGTATTAATCCTCGACTCGCTCGTCCGGCGTAGTCTAGGGTACGGCGTTTCGCGTCCTATCGTGACGATATCAGATAAGCCGGGCGCCCGCGTATTTATTTACATACACACACACATACACACACTGAGTTGTGCGGTGGCCCGGGTCGAAACCTCTTCGGACTTTGCTTGACTTTGCTCGATCGACTTCCTGATGATGTCGGAATAAATAAGCGGGCGCCCGCTTATTTATTTATTTCTGCTTAAAACTTGGCGGATGACTTTGGGATTAGGCGAAGACCTCGTTCCGACTCGGGTCGACTTTGCTTTATTTTTGCTGTTTTTGCTATCGTCTCGCTCGACGGGCAAAGGCAAAAACCCCGTTCGGACCGGGCTTCATTTTTGATCCGATGCGTAGCAAAGGCGAAGACCTCGTTCGGACTTGGCTTCGTTTCGCTTGATTTTTGCTATTTAATCGGCTCTGGCGTCGCTTGATTTTATGCCGTCGCGTCGCTCGACTCGCTATGGTATCGTATTCCTTATCCTGGTCTGACCGTCGTAGGAACGCTGACTCTAACTGACGAGACACCGAACGATACGTTTTCATTCTAACCGGTCTAACAGGCGCGGGGCGTGGCGTCGAACCTCTAACGGGCGGGGGTGGGTCTTATTATCATCGTGCGGTATCCGGTCGGTCGCTCGGTTATCGCGTTCGGAACAACGACTTCACGAATCCACGACATTACCACGAGATGTCCGAACCTGTTATGACGTTATTCGTCGCGCCGATAAGAAACCGGAGCTGGAGCTGGAGATGGTTGGACGAGAAGATTATTACGAGGATCTGGGATTCAGAAAATGGAAGGCAGAGGCAAAGGAACCCGGCGATAGTAAACCTCGACCTCGGTCCAGGAAGCTCGCATTCATTGGGAGGACTGGAGTCGGCAAGAGTGCTGCCATCGATGCGATGCTAGGCGCGCCCGTATTATCCGATCGGGTCCAGCATCGAACTGATGTGAACCGAGGGTTGGACGCGAATCCACCATCTTACCTTTCATTTCTGATGCTTGTATTATGCAGAGCATGCGCATCTGTTCGGACGGAAATTATCTACCAAGACCTGGTACCTCCTTCAGCCTGGAGGGCGAGCGTCGAATTCATCGGTGTGGCGTGGCGTCGCGTTTCTTATCCTTGACTCGCTCGTCGTATCGTGATCCTCGTCCTCGTCCTCGTCTTTTGCTTGTTTGCCGTCGTCTCGCTTGATCTGATGCGTAGACCGAGGCGAAAACCTCGTTCGGACCGGGCTTCGTTTTGCATCATTTTTGCTATTTTGTCGCTTGATCTGATGCGTGGACCGAGGCGAAAACCTCGTTTTGACTCGGCTTCGTTTGGCTTGATTTTTGCTGTTTATTGGCTCTGGCGTCGCTCGATCGTATGCTGTCGTATCGCTCGTCTTGCTATCGTGGTCCGTCATTATCGTGTCGCTCGTATCGAACCTAACTGCCGAGACGCCGAGACACCGAGACGATACGTTTTCATTCTAACCGGTCTAACAGGCGCGGGGCGTGGCGTCGAACCTCTAACGGGCGGGGGTGATTATCGTGTGGTATCGTGTTTGTCGTTCTTGACTCGACTATCGTGTCGTATCTTATCGTATCCTACGGTATATCCTCGACTCGACTCGGTCGTCATAGTCTATGGTATGGCGTTTCTCGTCCTATCGTGACGCTTCAGATAAGCGGGCGCCCGCTTATTTATTTATTTCTGCTTCAAACTTAGTTGATGCGAAGACCTCGTTCGGACTTTGCTTGACTTTGCTTGATTTTTGCTGTTTTCGTCGCTATCGCGTCGCTCGATCCGAGGCGTGGGTTTGGGCGAAAGCCTCGTCGGGACCGGGCTTCGCTTTGCTTGATTTTGCTTGATTCGAGGCGTGGGTTTAGGCGAAAACCTCGGTCGGACCGGGCTTGATTTTGCGTGATTTTTGCTATTTTTTTGCTCGATTCGAGGCGTGGGTTTAGGCGAAAACCTCGGTCGGACTGGGCTTGATTTTGCGTGATTTTTGCTATTTTTTTGCTATCGTGTGGCTTGATTTTGTTTTGCCTGGCTGGATTATTATTGATTCTGCTTGACTTTGATGCTTTGACTGCTTTTGTCGTCGGAGCGGTCCGAGGATAAGCGGGCGCTCGCTTATTTCAAACAGAGTGTAAGTTGTGCTGCCTTGCAAAAGAATCAGATTCTGCAATATGTCTTCTTGCTTGAATGCCAATGTGCCCGCTTATTTCAATGCAACTACTATATCAGGAAGTTGCACCAGATGCAACTACTATATCAGGAAGTTGCGCCAGATGCAACTTCTATATTGGGAGGTTGCACCAGATGCAACTTCTATATTTGGAAGTTGCACCAGATGCAACCACCATATTAGGAAGTTGCACCAAATAGCCGTCCATATTTGGAAGTTGCATGAACCCATCTATGCTATACTGTCGGGTCAAGAATGGCTACGATCGTCAGTCTAGGGGGTGGACTACTGCTAAGCATATTAGATTATCGTTCTACATGTGAGTCTTTACTGTGATGGTCTTGCTCTTCTGGTGATGATGTGTCCGAGGTCAGATTCTTGTTTCTTTGCTTGGTGTTAGGATAAGCGGGCGCTCGCCTATCTGGGGAGATGCTTAGGCCGAGGACAGGATCTTGATTTTACTTGACTTCATTTTGCTTCTTTTATTGCTGTATCATTGCTTGACTTTGGGTGTTTTGTTGCCGTGGTAGTCTTCTGCTTCATATTGGGTGGCCTTCGTATCGTAGTCCTGCCTTTATTTTGATTGGTTTCCCCTTGTCTTCCTGGTGCGAGGATAAGCGGGCGCCCGCTTATTTTGATGTCTGTCTTGAGAGGCTGTGATTTTATTTTATTGCTATTTTACATGGTGGGAGGTCCTTATCCTTGTCTTGAGTATTGTAGCAACGCTAACCGAGACACCGAGACAATACGTTTTTATCCGAGACAACGAGAAAGCTAACAGGGCGTGCGAGTGGGGTCGAGCTAACATATGATTTGCCCTGGTTATCCTTATCCTTGACTATCGTATTGTCATCGTATGGTATGGTATCGTGCTCTATCGTATTATTATCGTTATCGTATCTTATCGTGTTGTATCATGGTCGATCGTGTTTCTTATCCTTGTCTTGACTATCGTATCTTATCCTATGGTTTTGCCTGGCTGGATTATTATTGATTCTGCTTGACTTTGATGCTTTGACTGCTTTTGTCGTCGGAGTGGTCCGAGAATAAGCGGGCGCTCGCTTATTTCAAACAGAGCGTGAGTAATGCTGCCTTGCAAAAGGATCAGACTCTGTGATATATGTTCCTGCTCGAATATCCATGCGCCCGCTTATTTCGATGGAACTTCTGTATTGGGAGGTTGCACCAGTTGCAACTTCTATATTGGGAAGTTGCACCATTTGCAACCACCATATAAGGAAGTTGCACCAGATGCAACTTCTATATTGGGAGGTTGCACCAGATGCAACTTCTATATTTGGAAGTTGCACCAGATGCAACCACCATATTAGGAAGTTGCACCAGTTGCAACCACCATATAAGGAAGTTGCACCAGCTTATTTTGACTGCAGGTTGCAAAAATGGTCATCCATACTTGGAAGTTGCAAAATACATCCCATGCCGGAGTGCCTGGTTAAGAATAACTAGGTCTCAGATATGCGAGCGCTCGCTTATTTATTTCTCCTACAAACTTTGTGGACGACTTCTCAGATAAGCGGGCGCTCGCTTATTTATTTCTGCTCAAACTTAGTGGATGACCTCCTAGATAAGCGGGCGCCCGCTTATTTATTTCTGCTTCAAACTTAGTGGCGACTTCTCAGATAAGCGGGCGCTCGCTTATTTATTTCTGCTCCAAACTTAGTGGATGACCTCCTAGATAAGCGGGCGCCCGCTTATTTATTTCTGCTTCAAACTTAGTCTATGACTTCCTGGTCTCAGATAAGCGGGCGCCCGCTTATTTATTTCTGCTTCAAACTTAGTCTATGACTTCCTGGTCTCAGATAAGCGGGCGCTCGCTTATTTATTTCTTCTCCAAACTTAGTGGATGACCTCCTAGATAAGCGGGCGCCCGCTTATTTATTTCTGCTTCAAACTTAGTGGATGACTTCCTGGTCTCAGATAAGCGGGCGCCCGCTTATTTATTTCTGCTTCAAACTTAGTCGATGACTTCCTGGTCTCAGATATGCGGGCGCTCGCTTATTTATTTCTGCTCCAACCTTGGTGGACGACCTCTCGGATAAGCGGGCGCCCGCTTATTTATTTATTTCTGCTTCAAACTTAGTGGATGACTTCCTTGTTTCTGCTTTGCATGATGTATGGATTCCTTTGACAAACTGACTATGGACATTCTGCTTGGGTGCGTGTCGCTGATGGATCTCTGACCGACTGACTACAAGCTGCGGGCAGAAGCATGATCGTCATACTCGGATTCTGTCTCTCCCCATCTCTCGAGGATCTCCCTTCTGGTAGGCTGGTGGGGCATGCGGCTCCAGTCTTCATCGGTGTCGCTGACGTCGATGACTTCGATGTCGTCGCTGACATCGATGATGTCAATGTCATCGATGTCATCGATGTCCTCTGTCATATCATGTATGTCTTTGTCAGGATGAGGTGATGGCTGATGGGCGTTTGTGCTCACTTTCATTGTGTTGGTGGAGTGGATCTGCGTCGCTGGCATAGGCTTCCATCCTGATGGTGATGCTGCCTCCTCGGGAGTACCTTGGAGCTATGTTGATCGAAGTGGTGCCTCCCAATAACTGGGTGCCAGACAGCTTCCACCTGTGCCATTCATTGCCTTGGGTTGGTTGATGATGAACGCTCTGGCCGATGGAGTGAGATCCTGACCGCATCATGTTCGGAATGCTCACCGTGTCTGCAAACACATCGGGCACCATGGGGAAGGGGGCGTCTGGGTCGATCTTAATGATGCCCAACCCAAAGTTGTGCTGGCCGGTGCTTGTGCGCATCTGTGGCTGTTTGTAGACGATGTCGAGAGAACCGTTGGTAGCTACATGAACTCTGAATGATATCTCAGCTCTAGCGAATGCGGCGTCCTTGCCACCGGGGGGAGACGCTCTGATGATGACTTCTATGTTGCCAGAGTCTGCTTTGAAGGGCACCAAGGTCTCTACGAAAACCACTCTTGCTGCGATTGATTGAAATAAGCGGGCGAGCGCTTATATTCATGAGGATGTGCTTACACAGCAAAGAGTGAGAAGGGGCTGCCATAGGAGTCAGCACATGAGCTCAAGCTCTTATTTGAGATCTGCACACCTGATTGAGTCATCATTTGTTTTTTTTGTTTGTTTGTTTGGTGTTGTTTGATTTTTGTATGAATGAGGAAGGTGGTGATAGTGGAACAAGATGCTGATTTGTGCGGCTGCATATATATGCTGAAAGACATGACAAACATGCGCAAACAGATTAGTCAGCTGTATGGTGGAGTTGTGTGAGGGTCTGATAAGCGGGCGCCCGCTTATCTGTGGCGATGATGCCTGGCTCTGATAAGCGGGCGCCCGCTTATCTGTGGTGATGATGCCTGGCTCTGCTGACTGAAATGATTCTGGTCTGGACGCTGGAACGACTCTCGGTGACTGGCGGAAGCCCGCATATATTTGGGGTGAAGCCTGGCATGTTTCGATGATTCTAGACTACTTGTCTGCCCTAACCGATGTCCTTCCTTAAACGCGCCAGCAGACTGCCTTGGTACAGCTCTGTACGATCCTCGTATGATGCTCCTCTCATCGCAAACGGACTTTCTAAGAGTTCGCGAACCTTGGACAACTGCTCTGATGAACCGAACGCTGTGAACACGTCGGTCGCCTCCTCTAGCTTGGAGAGCGAGTCGATGGCGCCCTTCACTGCTTCCAGAGATGGTTCCTCTGTCTCGTGGATGTAGAACAGGGCTGTGATCTCTGCGACCGTATCCATGGACCTTTGTCTGAGTGAGAGACGAGCAAAGTTGAGCATGTCGCACAACACGCATATGGCGATAGGGATCTGTTTCATGGTGATGTGAGGACGGCCGAGGAGGATCCTTTCGCGAAGTTCCGTCCAGGTGTAAGGGATGCCTGAAGCTCTCTCGTGTCAGGAAGCGCTGCGTAGCGGAACGATGATTCTTACTCATGGTGGAAATGGGAGTGATGCGCAAGCGTTTCATGGGAGGCCATGCTCCTTCTCCATAGCATGTGCAATCTCCGGCGCGGCGACGAGGTCTCTGTGGAGCTCGCTTATGGATGGAGTTGCTCTGGCCGCTCTTGTCCTCCTTGCTGTCCTGTGGTTCTGTTGAGCGATAAATAAGCGAGCGCCCGCTTGTTTTTTTTTTTTTTATCAGAGTAGCTCACTCGTCGTCATTTGCGCTGGGCTCTGAGAAGATGGACTCGATCTCTTGTTTGAGATGTCCTCTGCTTTTATTCCTGCCATATTTCTTGTTTGTATATGTTTGTCCTTGGGCTGGAATAGGAAGGCAGAGAGAGCTGGTCAAGATCGACGTCTGCGCAGCTGCATGCTTATATTGTCTGGAGGGCCAAATATGCGCAAACTTATTAGTCAGCTGCATGATGCATTTGTGTCGTGTCCATAAACTGATTGCATTGCATGACAAACTGGGCGATCGACTACCTGCGCCTGCTATTGAGTCCTAGCGATGAATACGTGGTACTACAAAGTTCTGGTTCCAGCAAAGAATTCGTACTGAATGATGAGCCCTTTCCTATGTGCGACTGCTCGATCCGCGCGACCGCTCTCTTTCATTAATGATCAACTGGCCAAAGAGTTCGCCGTTGAACAATCCCCCCTTCTCGGCTTGCTCTTTCGACAGCCTGGTCATGCATAGACTTGGATGGTTCAACCACACTTCTGCTCCGCTCACGAAGGCTTTCAATTTGTGCAGATTCTCGAATATCTTGATAGCATTCTTGATCTCTGTCATGTTGGGCTGGCTTTCATGTCGGTTGGTCCATGACCTGAATTCTTTGCGTGCGTTCTGGTATGGCTGGGCCTTTATCGTTGCGCACATGAAGGTGAGATCTCCGAGTATGCGGATGCTAGCAGGCATGCTCTCCATGGAGTTGACTGGCACCAGTTTTCTGTCTATCATCTCCCTGAACTTTTTCCAGGAGTAGGGGATCGATAGTCTCGCTGTAGAACTATCGCTCTCCGTGCGCGGCTGTTTGGTCGGACGCTCGCTGTCTTCCTCATCTTCGATGGAGCGTTTGTCCCTGGGTTTGCCTGTACGATGTTTTGATTGGTGAGGATAAGCGGGCGCCCGCTTATTTATTTTGGATGGACTTGCCTTGGATGGATGCCTGAGAAGTGGATTCGCTGGCTGACTTGGGGAGCCTCTTGAATTTGAGCTTCGACAAAGCATTGTATCGAGCTGCGAGGTTTAACTCGAACTCGGGCTCGGGCTCGGGCTCATTTTCTCTGGCCTTGTCCTTGCCTTTGCTTTTGCCCTTGTCTTTTTTCTTGGGCGCCGCCGAGGATGGGTCTGCGAGAACGTGATGAGCGTGCGCCCGCTTATTTATGCGATTGACTTGCCTGCGTCGACGATCATCTCCTCCGACTCTGGGTCTGGCGCAGAGGGCTCGGGCTCGTGTTCTCTGGCCTTTCTCTTGCCCTTGTCTTTTCTCTTGTCTGTGAGAATGTGATAAGCGTGCGCCCGCATATTCGTATGATTGACTTGCCTCCGTCCACGATCATCTGCTCTGGCTCTGGCAAAGAGGATTCATCTGCGGAGATATAAATAAGCGTGCGCCCGCTTATTTATCCGACCGACTCACTCGTGTCCACGACCATCTGATCTGGCTCCGGCTCTGGTCCCGTCTCTTTCTCCTTTGCTTTGCCTTTGCCTTTGGACTTCTCGTTTCCAGCTTTTGCTGCCTCTGCAGGAGCGCGAATAAGCGGGCGCCCGCTTATTTATTCTGACTGACCCACCTTCTTCTGCATCCATGGCTTTATCAGCCAAAGTCAGCATGCTAGCCTCCCTTTCCAGTTGAAGGATGTCCAGAGATTCGGTGATGCGGGCCTTGCGCTTCGAACGGCCGAATATCATGGTCTTCTGAATCAGGAGCTGTTCCTTTTCCTTCTTCGCCGAGGCAGCTTCTGAAGCCTGCTTCTCCGACTCCCACATCTCCTTGGTGGTGTCTGAAGCTGGCATATAGGATGCCGTGAGTCTGCGTGCCTCCTCGGGCGATTTGCTCTTCCAAAACTCTGCTGCTGCTTCTTGGTTGGTCTCGGTCGGCCATGCGATTGGATAGTCGGAGACGAGATCCTTGAATGCTTCTTGGTCGAGATCGTCCAACGCTGGCATGAGAGCTGATTGACCGGCGCAAGGGTCCTCGAAGTGCGAGGCCTGCTTATCAGACATGCACCGGGTGGCCTGGGATGATGAAAAAAACAAAAAAAAAAAAAAAAAAAAAAAAAATAAGCGGGCGCCCGCTTGTCTGGACTGATCGACTTGCCATGATGAAGCGCTTCAGTTCCTTGACGTACTCTGGGTCGGCGACCAAAGTTCCCGAAGGATCTCTGATCATTCCGAGTTGATTGACCATGACCATGTTTACGACCTTCTGCATGATGGATCCATTTCTACCGCGCAGCTGAGGACCCATCCGGATTCGAGTCGTGCAATCGGTTAGTCCCTCGCCGCTGATTCTTGTCGCGCCCATCTCTTGGTCGATGGAATCTTTGATCGCGGGCTGCTCCTCGAAACCGTCCCATGATTTCCAACCGCCGTCTTTGAAATAGACGCTCATCATGTTCACTATGCTGGTGCGACACTGCCAGCCGAGTGGGGTTCCTAGCAGGTGCTCCACGTCGAGCTTCGTCGTCAGCACGGGAGCCAGAGCCTTTATGAGTTGCGCCTCTCCTTTGAGGATGGACTTGTCTTCCCAGTCGAATGCGGTGCATTCGAGCATCGAGACCAGCTCTTGGAGGAATCGTTTCTGGAGGGGCGATGGCTTCCCAGAGTTCTTCAGCTTATTGAGGTCGATGTCTGAACCTGGCCGCCGTCTGCAGTAGGACGCCTTTAGGTCGTGCATGGCCATCTCTCCTTTGCATTCGATCAGTTCCTGTCGCCAGTCTTTCAACAAATGGAACACTGTCGCCACGAATTCTTTTGTGAGCAGCTCCTTGGGAACCTTCTCCGATGAGTTGTTGAGCGCTTCGATCCCTGACAGATAGGTCTGCAGAAGAGGCAGGGTCCCCGTTGCGTTTTCGAAAATGAACTGATACACCTGAGGGATGCGTCGGTGGATGAGTGGAAATAAGCGGGCGCCCGCTTATTTTCTTACCTCGCTGTACACGTCCAATTGAGCTGACAGCTTGATCTCTAGATGGCCTTGAATGGCTCTAAGATAGTCGGGCCAGACGCGGGTGCCTCGCTGGGACACGCTCAGCCTGGCTAGAGGTTCGATCATCGTCGCCAGCTATAGAGGAAGGTCGGTCAGCGCGAGCGTCATCATGCGAGAGGAGGAGAGCGGATGACTGACGACTCTGATGATCCCGGTGAGCGAGAATTTCCTTGACTCGTCGTGGAAGAGCTTCTGCACTTGGCTGAATATGTACTTGTTCCCCATCGGCATGGACTGCATGAAAGGAGGCCAAGAGACGAATAGGAGACCGGCTTTGACCCAGGCGAGCCTATTGGGCATCGCTCGTTTCAACTTGTCCACCGAATCGTCCGAGTCGGGGTCGATGTTCTGGGCGATCGCGACCGCATGGTCGATTATTTCCTGCCAGTAGGCGCTCCTGCATGCATCCCACTTCTTGGACTCTGCAGAGTCCTTGGAGCACATCAGTTCGAAATTTTCCCCCGAATGCTTCATCCAGGAATTCGCCCATGGCTCCAGATAGAGGGAGTCCAAGACGTCCAGCAGAGGCTTCCGGTGGGCCAACGATTCGTCGAGCAACTCTTTGGCCTTGGCTTGTAGAGCCTCCTGCTTGTCCGTGCCCGATGCCTCGGCTTTGTTTGCGATCTCCTCCAAGCTTGGGACTTGGATTGGACAGGCCACGAATCTCAGGTTCCGATAGAAGAAGTCGCCCATGAAGATGTGAAGCTGAGGTTCTGTTTGTCAGCCTGGAAAGATGATCGAGCAGAGCGAAGCTCACCCCACAGGTCACGGGCAGCCAGGATCCCACTTGGCGGCTGGTGAAGCCAGCTCCTGACTTGGCGGCTCTGAAATGATGCATCGTGGTGAGTTTCATGAGCATTTCATAAAGCTTCTGGTCCCCCAATATGATGGGGATCTTGGACGACTTGGATGTCAGCCCTTCTCTCTCGAGCAGCTCCTTGATGTATTTTTCGCGTTGCGTTGCAGGAGTGTGGCGAAGGATCGTCAGGATCTGAGCCAGCTGGTCGTCTTCGCTGTCTGGCATGGTGATTAGGGGAGCGTTGCTCGCTAACGTGTGCTCCAGCAAAGCACGGCTGTCTGATTTCTGAATCATGTCTGAGATGCGGGTCCCTCGTCAGAACGAATAAGCTGGCGCCCGCTTATTTTCACTCGCCTTTATCTACAAAGTGCACTAGCCACTTCCCGTGCTCCTCCACCTCTGCGAGCGCTGCTTCCTCGGCCTTCTTCAAAGACGCTCGCATCTCGTCGCTTTGAGGTTTCTGCAGGTCCATCATGATATGAAGATATTGACGATATGTGGTGGTGACGCCGCTCATCGATCGCATGTACGTTCTTCTATGGTTTCCGTTGTAAAGGAGCATCTGCGCTTTCTCCCTCTTGATCTTGTGGGACCATTCTACGACGTTCGTATAATGCCCGGCCTTCATGGGCTGCAGGGAGGATAGCTTTATGTCCTTTGCGTTCACCCCGATCAGGATGGCGTTCTGAACGTCCTTGTTGTGAAGGCCCTGGCTTCGGACCTGCGACCTGAATTCCTTGAGATAGGATTCGTTGATGCCTCTGACGTTGATGGTCTGGGCGATCATCTTTGGGCCCCTCCCCAAGTCATCGTCCGACATGACGTCCATCATGGCATAGCCGAGGGAGGCTTTCAGGATCAGGTCCTCGATGTTGTCTATGGTCGTCTGCACGGTGGATTGTATGACCTCCTTGATGTTTGCTTTTTTGATCTATGAAAATGTGAGCGAACGTGGGGTCGGATGCCGTTCTGGGTCGCTTCCTACCTTTTCCTTCTTTGCTTTGGGGGCGCGAACGCGTTTCGACTGATGGGATGTCAAATAAGCGGGCGCCCGCTTATTCGGGACGAAATATTTGATTTTACCTTTGGTTTGGGTTTGGCTCTGACTTGCTCCTCCTGTTCTTCTTCCACCTCTTCATCCTCGTCTTCATCTTCGTCGCCTTCTTCTTCCTCTTCCTCTTCCTCCTCCTCCTCCTCCTCTTCATCTTGCTCGTGTTCTTGCTCCTCATCTTCTTCTTCTTCTGTGATCTGCTCTGTTGTGGGATTTTCTTTGGCGTGCTTGGGGACTTGGGCTTTGCGGCTTGCGCTGCTTGCCGAGTCGCTCTGGTATTCGTGGATAAGCGAGCGCCCGCTTATTTGAAGCTGATATCGTTTGCGCTCACCGTGACTGCAGTGGTCCTGTGGGACCTTTCAGAAGGTCTTGCAGCAGACCTGGCTGAAGTCTGTCGAGGTATATGAGAGCTCAAAAGACTGTCTCTGAAGAAGATACAATTTTCTCACGCTCTGTTTGTTGTTGTTGTTGTTGTTGTTGACCTGTAAAAAGTTGAAACAAGAGCTTGAGCTCTTATTTTTTGTTTGTTGGATCTAAAAAGCTTACCATAGTGCTTATTCAAGGTATTTCCTTATGAGGAAGGTGTAAATTGCAGAAAGAGATGCAATTTCATTTTCTGTCATGTATATAAGCTGAGATGTAAATATGCGCAAACATATTAGTCAACTATGACTGTGCACGCAAATGAGCAGACTCCTGCCTATTTAAACCTGACTGTGTAAACATGTGCAAACATATTGGTCAACCATCCTGATGACTAATCTTGCACAGCCACGGTCTGTCTGCTGTCTTCTGTCTGAACCGAGTGCTGGTTTATTTATTTTCTTCTTGTCTAACTCATCTATGTGAGATGCGAATAAGCGGGCGCCCGCCTATCTGAACCGTGAGCTAGTTGAGTCGTCTCGTCTGTGTCTGGGTGCTTGCCTTGGTTGCGCCGAGTGCCCGTTCATATTCAAATCGCCTGTGCGAATAAGCGGGCGCCCGCTTATTTTGACCGGGTGCTGATATTCATGACTCGTCTGTGTGATGTGCGAATAAGCGGGCGCCCGCCTATCTGAACCGTGTGCTAGTTGAGTCGTCTCGTCTGTGTCTGGGTGCTTGCCTTGGTTGTGCCGAGTGCCCGTTCATATTCAGATCGCCTGTGCGAATAAGCGGGCGCCCGCTTATTTTGACCGGGTGCTGATATTCATGACTCGTCTGTGTGATGTGCGAATAAGCGGGCGCCCGCCTATCTGAACCACGTGCTAGTTGAGTCGTCTCGTCTGTGTCTGGGTGCTTGCCTTGGTTGCGCCGAGTGCCCGTTCATATTCAGATCGCCTGTGCGAATAAGCGGGCGCCCGCTTATTTGGACTGGGTGCTGGTATTCATGACTCGTCTGTGTGATGTGCGAATAAGCGGGCGCCCGCCTATCTGAACCGCGTGCTAGTTGAGTCGTCTCGTCTGTGTCTGGGTGCTTGCCTTGGTTGCGCCGAGTGCCCGTTCATATTCAGATCGCCTGTGCGAATAAGCGGGCGCCCGCTTATTTTGACCGGGTGCTGATATTCATGACTCGTCTGTGTGATGTGCGAATAAGCGGGCGCCCGCCTATCTGAACCGTGTGCTAGTTGAGTCGTCTCGTCTGTGTCTGGGTGCTTGCCTTGGTTGCGCCGAGTGCCCGTTCATATTCAGATCGCCTGTGCGAATAAGCGGGCGCCCGCTTATTTTGACCGGGTGCTGATATTCATGACTCGTCTGTGTGATGTGCGAATAAGCGGGCGCCCGCCTATCTGAACCGCGTGCTAGTTGAGTCGTCTCGTCTGTGTCTGGGTGCTTGCCTTGGTTGCGCCGAGTGCCCGTTCATATTCAGATCGCCTGTGCGAATAAGCGGGCGCCCGCTTATTTGGACTGGGTGCTGGTATTCATGACTCGTCTGTGTGATGTGCGAATAAGCGGGCGCCCGCCTATCTGAACCGCGTGCTAGTTGAGTCGTCTCGTCTGTGTCTGGGTGCTTGCCTTGCTTGCGCCGAGCGCTGATGCAGATTCTTACTTCTCATCTGCGCGAATAAGCGGGTGCCCGCTTATTTGGACCGAGCGCTGGTTCGTTCGCTTTCTTCTCATCTAGTATTTTGTCTTCTGTCTGAATACGCGAGTGCTTTTATTCGATTTGCGTCGAGAATAAAATTAATTCATCGATTAAATATTCATGTTAAATTCCTGCCTCCTGCATCCGACATCTAAAAAAGCGGGCGCCCTCCTATCTGAACCGAGTGCTTGTCGAGTTGTCTGGGCGCTTGCCTTGCTTGCGCTGAGTCCCCGTTTGCCTTCAGACTTCCCATGTAAATAAGCGGGCGCCCGCCTATTTGGACCGAGCGCTTCATGAGTCGCTTTCCTTGCGCTGAGTGCTGATTCGATTCTGACTCGTCGTCCCGTCTCTTGTTTCGTGGTGACCCTAACACTAAACGAGACACCGAGACAAAACGTTTTTGTCCGAGACAACGAGAAAAGCTAACAAAGCCGAGACGACGAGAAAGCTAACTTGCTTGAACCGAGTTCTCGTTGAGTTGCCTTGCTTGCGCTGAGTGCTGGTTCGCTCTCTCTCTTCCCGCCTGGTTTTTTTCCGAGTCTCGTGTCCCCCGTCTGAATGAGCGGGTGCTTGATAAAAACGGAAAAATCCAGACTCTTGCGTCTGAGCGGGCGCCCTTATATCTGAACTGAGTCTTGGTTCGCGCTCGTGTATGCAAAGCCTCTTTTGTTTGTTCTCGACGTGCTATGCTATGCTACGCTACGCTACGCTGCCCTGTCCGCCGCACGACTAGTCCGACGAGTCTGATGAGTCCTGTTCCAACCGAAGTCTTTGGATGGGACGACGTTCTTCTGCATCTCCTTCGACCGTGGAGATCCGACGCTTGAGCCCGCCTGCGTCTTGCGCTTCATCCTCCTCGTCTGTTGTGGTGCATATTTCGATGTCCTCTGCCACCTCCTGCTCCTCTGATGTCGTGTTCTCTTCCTCGGCCGTGGGAGGTTGTATCGCTTCTGTCTCTTCGTCGTTCGAGTTGGACCAGTCTGTTATGACGTCCGAGTCCGGATCTCTCTCGGTGTTTTCGACGGTGTTCGGGACTTCTGTCAGCGCTTCGTTCAAGTCTTGCTCCATCTCGTTCAACCAATTGCTGTTTTGGTCCGGCGCATCGTTCGTGCGCGCGTCTGCTGCGGCAGCAAAGACGTTTTTGTCCACGTCCATCGGGTCTTCGATCGCATCTGTGAGAGCGCCCTGGTCAGATTCGGTCGGGAGAGAAAAACGAGAAAGACTCGCCCATCTGCTGTTGCTGCTCCAGCCTGAGTCTGTTGGAGTGAAGCGCCCTGCGTTTTTTGGCTCCGAAGAGGACCTCTGTTTGCGCGGGACGTTCGTTCTTCTTCCCTTCTTTCTCTAGGCGCTTCTGGAGCGCCGTGACGTGCTCCCAGGCGGCGGATCCCTCCCATTTCTTGTGCATGAAGAGTTCCGTCGCCTTTGCGAGATCTTGCCCTTGTTTGGGGCCCCAGAATTTCTCCATCTCCTCTGGAGTCGCGCAAGATGGCATTTGAATCGGATACCTGGACAGTATTTCGCTGACGTCCTCTTGCTCCACCTGGGCGTAGTATGGATTCACTGTGGGATTCTCTATCAGGCCCACGTGCCTCTCCGACTCTATCATGAGCGCCTGAAGGATGAAGCGAATTAGCGGGCGCCCGCTTATCTTTGGTCTGAGAGACGCTCACCATCACGAATTGTCTGGTCGCGTAAATCATCTCTGGAGATGCGGTGCGTTCGTCTTTGAGGACGCGCATGGCCCCCAGGTGCGCTTGCATCGCTGCATCGATGACCTTTTGTATTTTTTTTCGCGTTCTCCTGGCGAAGATGCGGCGCCACCCAAGTCCTGGCGGCCGTGTTTCCGGCGCTCTCGTTCGGCATGGGTCGCACGGCCGTGTCGTTGTCCCCTGCTGCGTTGATGGGCTGGCTGTTGATGCCGTCCCACCACTTCCACTCTCCCTGCTCCATGTTCTGCGTCAGAATCGCCTGTAGCTCCGTGCGCATGTTCCATCCTTCCTCTGTCGCCAGCAGTTCCTCTGTGCGCGGAATGCTCAGTATGCCGGGCCCCAGCGCTTTGATCATTTGGGAGATGCCTTTGAGAGAGTCTCTCTTTTCCCATTGAAAGTTGGTGACCCGCATCATCGCGATGAGACCTTGGAGCATCCTCTTTTGATCCGAGGTGAAGCCTGCGGTGAGGTTGATGGCTCTGGATGGAGGAGGGCGCATGTGCGTCCTCTCCGCTTGGTGCGATGTCTTCCCCGCCAGCTCGGCTCTGTATTGATTGATGATGGCGGCCACCTGATCCACGAATTCTTTGTCCAGTAGATCGGAATCCTTTGGGAGCTTCTTTGGGATGCCGTCTTCCCCTTCTAGTCTCGTGTACGTGGTCTGCATCATTCGCAGGTACGTGCGCCGGCGGTGCACGATCAATGCGAGCACCTGAAAGAAGACGTCGGTCAGCCTGAGCTGAATAAAAAAAATAAGCGGGCGCCCGCTTATTCTCACCTCTCCGACCGCCTGCGGCCCTAGACGCAGCCGTTCCAGTACGTAGCATTTCAAGCCTTGCAGAGCGTTCTTCCACTGCTTCTGACCCCGCTGCACCAAGGTGAGTCTGAGGAAAGGCTCCACCCAAAAACAAATCTGCCGCTGTTCGGTCAGAGAAGGCGGCGCTCTTGATCTCGCGCCCCACGCACCTCCAGGATGATGACTTCCAAGTGCAGATTCTTCTTGCTGTCGTTGTAAAACAGACGCTGGATCGCTGAGAACGAGTACTTGTTCATGATCGGCAGTTGCTTGACGAACGGATGGTATTCCGGAAAGAGCTCCTGCGACCTCACCCACTCGAGCTTGTTGGGCATGGAGCGCTTGAACAGGTCGATGATGTCTTCGGAGTCCTGCGATGTGTGGCTGGACTCCTGGGCTGCGTGACTGTTCAGGTTGATCCAATACTTGTCCAAGCCTGCGATCCACTTTTTCTTGGCCTCTTCCTCTCCGCGTCCATCGGCGCCGAAGAGGTCCATGATTCCGTCGTTGAGCCTCATGGATGAACCGGTCCAAGCCCATATATATATGTCGCTGAGGGGCTGCCACAGCATGCCCGCGTTTTCGGGGGCGGCCATGTGGTTCATCATGTCGTTGATCGCGGCTTTTCTTGCCTCGACCTTATCGATGCCGCGGCGCGCTGCTTCGCCTTCCACTTTTTCGATGCTCGGCACCAGCTGGGGAGGGATGGGACAGGCCAGGAACTGTAGGACTCGGTAGCCGTAACCGAATATGTATTCCAGGAGCTGCGGAAGGACCGTCAGGTGTCAGCGTAAAATGCCTGGCCGATGAGATCATCGTGAGACTGACCCCTCCGGTGGCTGGGGACCACGATATCAGATGGCGAACGCTCATTCCGCCTCCAGCGGACGTGTTTGGTCTCATTTCGGGAATTTTGTTGAAATGCATGGCGGTGGTGTAGGCCTGCGTGTCGGCGAGAATGCGTGGAATCTTTGACTTCTTTGTCGATGCCAGGCGTCCCACGACCTGCTTGATGTATGCCTGGTGCTCGTCGACCGGCATGCTGTTGAGGATGGTGAGGATCTGGGATAGCCCTTCATCTTCGGTGTCCATCTTCTGGGCAAAGGGCATGTTGCTCGTCAGGCTGTGCTCTATGAGGGACTTGGACTTGGACTTGGATATCATGTCTGAGACGGAATGAGTCGAAAATAAGCGGGCGCCCGCTTATCTGGGTGCTCACCGATGTCCAGGAATTTCGCCAGCCACACCCCATGCTGGTCCAACCTTTTGAGGACTTCTGCCAATTTCTTCTGCAGCTCTTCCTTTTCTTTCTTGTCCTTCGTCGTCTCCAGCGTCCTGCTGATCTGATCGTAGTCTTCTTGGCCGTCCAGCACTTCTTTCCGACCCGACAAGTAATATATTCTGTGGCTGCCGTTGTATAGCACCATGGTCCTGTCCTCGCCTCTCGCTGGGGCGGTCCACTGAACCTTGTTGGTGAATTGGCCGAGCTCGATGGGCCTGAGGGAATCTGCTTTGATGTACGAGCGCCTCACGCCGATCGTTATCGCGTTGACGCTGGATCGATTGTGCAGTCCCTGCTGATCCACTCCCCTGGCGAACTTGGTTATGAAATTTTCGTCGACGAATCGCCTGTTGATGGTCCGCTTCAGCATCTTTGGTCCTCTGAACGCATCGTCGTCCATCACCACGTTGATCAGCGCGAAGCCCAGGGTGGCGTCGTCTATCTCGTTTTCCACCTGCTGTATGGTCTGCTGTACGATCGATTTCGTGACTTGGACGACGCTGGCTTCCTGATGTCCGGTGGAGGTCAGCGGTCGGCCTTTGGTGCGCGCATATCATCGCTCACTTTGGTAGTAGCCTGGCCCTTCTTTGCGGGCGCCTTTCTGGCGACGGTTCTCTGAGCGTGGAATTAGACTCGACCGACCGAGCTCTGATGGCCACTCACCACTGTCGTTCCTGTCTTCTTTTTGGCGGATGATGATGGATCAGGATGACGGACGAGATGAAGATGAACGAGTAAAAGGCTCGCCTTGTTGAAGCTCTCTTGAATGACGGCTCCATCGCTCAAAGAGTCCTCGTCCGAGCTCGACGATCTGCTCTGCATCTGGGGAGTGGGCAAATGGAGCGCGTGGACATCAATGTCGGACTCACTGCTGGTGGCTGGGTGAGGAATGCTCCTTGCTGCATTGAATTTAGCGGGCGCCCGCTTATTTTCTCAGAGTCGCTGAAAGCTCACCCTGACTGGACTCGGACCCTTTGTTCCCAAAAGTATGCGTCAGCGTCCAGCGGTGCGTTCAAAAGTGAGAAGACTTGCATCATCGTTCCTTGTGTTTTTCTTGGCCTGAATGAATAAGGGCTTGAGCTCTTGTTTTATTTTTTTATTTTTGTGATGCTGATGCGCTCACATTTGCCTTGCTGCTGGGCTTGATGTTCTTTGCTGATTTCTGTTGCATCATTGTTTGTATGTGTTTATTGCTTACTGAGTGTGGAAGGTAGGAATTGCAGTTCAAGGAGCTCAGCTGTGCGGGCATATATATATGCGTGTGTCCAATTGGTGCAAATATGCGCACGCAGATGAGTCATGGCACAGCCACATGGGCCAGACCTGCTCCAATGTGTTTGTCCGAGTGGTGCAAATATGCGCATGCTGATGAGTCATGGCACAGCTGCATGGGCCGGACCTGCTCTTTTTGATGCAGAATTTCAGCCATGGAAATGTGGATCCTTCCTGCATGGGCCAGACTTGCTGCATGTGAGCTGGTGCCTGCACATTTCATCTTTTGTGCATGGCGACTGATGAAGGTGAGAGGACCATCGCTATTTGCTGTGCTTCTCGCCTGCCTAGTTGTTTGCAGGCGGGCGCCCGCTCATTTCGTCCGCCGTGCATGGCCATCAGAGGGAAGAGAGGTGGGGTCATTCACCACGCTTCCTCCTGATGACCTTGCCCTGTGCCTGCCTGGTCGTATATAAGCGGGCGCCCGCTTATTTCGTCCGCTGTGCATAGCCATCAGAGGGAAGAGAGGTGGGGTCATTCACCACGCTTCCTCCTGATGACCTTGCCCTGCGCCTGCCTGGTCATATATAAGCGGGCGCCCGCTTATTTCGTCCGCCATGCATAGCCATCAGAGGGAAGAGAGGTGGGGTCATTCACCACGCTTCCTCCTGATGACCTTGCCCTGCGCCTGCCTGGTCGTATATAAGCGGGCGCCCGCTTATTTCGTCCGCCGTGCATAGCCATCAGAGGGAAGAGAGGTGGGGTCATTCACCATGCTTCCTCCTGATGACCGTGCCCTGCGCCTGCCTGGTCGTATATAAGCGGGCGCCCGCTTATTTCGTCCGCCGTGCGCAGCGATTGGAGGGCAGAGAGGTGAGCTCATTCACCGCGCTTCCTCCCAATCGCTGGGCATTGTCTGGTCTGCGCGCTATTCTATTCTACTCGTTATGACTACATTGCGTGTTTGATCCGCCTCTCCTCTGATGCTACGCTTGTTGGTCTACGAACCACAGGAAGAGATCCATCAGATTGCTCTGGCTTCCGCTCGCTGGCTTTCCCATCAACCATCCTGAAAATCTCTCTCGACTCGACCACTTCTGTTTGAAATGCGCCTCTGCTGCTGTCCGAGCTCGTACGTTGCAAAATATTCCAAAGGCTGCTGGGGCGACGATGTCTTTGAACTCGCAATCATTCTTTCCAAAGGTCGGATGCAGATTGTCGTTGATCTGGGGGACGTGACATTTGAAGCATATCTTTTTGTGGTGCTTGAGATACTCCAGCGTCTGGCGCCAAGCCCAGTACTCTTCGAACTCGGCTTCGGATTGAGGTCCAAAGGATGGACAGTTGTGGATCATGTGAGGCTTGGTGCCCTTGCTCCCCATCGCCGTGCAGAAGCTGCAGGTGTCCTGAAATGACTCGAGGGCCTTGCGCATGCCATGGGCCAGCTCTGCCGTGGCCAGCTGCTTCGTCATCCTTTTCATCGTCGCATTGTTCGCCGCCTCGAGGAATGGATTTTCCGAGGGTTTGGTCGCAAAGGGGTGAGCGTCTCTATGCTCCGGAGGTGGTCTGAATGTGAAGGTCGGCGATGCTGGGCGTTTGGATGGGACTGATTGCGCAAAGGGCCTTGGTTTCGGCATGGGCGCCATGACGATGCTGGCGGGATTGTGATACATGTCTTCCTTGCAGACGCAGCATTTCTGGTTGCAAACCAGCTGGCGGCAGCTTATTCCCGTGCCGTCGATGTGGTGAGTCGTGCCGTATCGCAGGCACCGCTTCAGACCGTACGTGTATAGATGGTCGTGCATGGCCTGCTTGCCTTTGTGGTCCTTGTCTTGTGCTTCCAGCTTTGGAGGGGATGCGCTGGGCGGCACCAGCGTGTAGGCCTTGGCTGGCGAACCGTCCCTTCCTGCCCTGCCCTGTCCTTGGACGAACTCGAGCATCTCGAACGGCTTGTTCAGATGGATCACCACGCGGACGTGGGGGTAGTCGTTTCCGGTGCTGAAAGCGCTGGTCGCGAGCATGATCTTGCTGTCTCCTCTCACCCATGCTCGGTAGGTCTCTCTCCGCTCCTCGTCCGTCATGGTCTCCTGGTTTCCATGATAGAATGGCCAGCCCTTCTTGTTGGCTACCAAGCGCCCGAGGGACAGCGTGGGCACAAACACCAGTCCTCTGTCTCTGTTCTGCCACGTCTGCATCTCCTCCTCCATGATCCTGATCGCTCTGTGCATTAACTCAGAGGAGGGCAATTTCTCCAGTATGTAGATCAGCTCTCCTCTGTTGGTGCACTGTCTGATCACCTGCGTGTCCTCGACCAAGCCGAACGCTGAGATGAGATCTGAAATGCAGGAGGGAGGCAGCGTCCCAGAGAGACAGATGATCTGCATCGCGATGCTGCGAATTTCGTAGACGTCCTCCAAGGCCTCTCTGTAGTCGTTGGCGATGAGAGGGACGTGGCACTCATCGAAGACCGTGCGTTTGATGGGCTTCTTTTCGTTCAGGATGGCCAGCGCTTCTCTCCAGCCCTGGGAACGAGCCTTGTCTGCTGTGACTAGGATGAGGTTGTCCTTTGCGTTCAGAGCTCCTTCGTTGACGTTCCTGTCGTATGTCTGGAAGGGCACGCCCATGCTGGTCAATCTTCGCTGAAAGTCCATCAGCAAAGAATTCAGTGGAAGGACTAGCACCGTCGCCTCGTTCTTCTCCAGCAGGCTCGGAATGATCGCCAGCATGGACTTGCCTCCTCCGGTGCGAAGGATGACCACCGCATCTCTCTTGCCCTCCAGCACCACCCTCATCGCTTGCCTTTGCTCCTCTGATCTCCATACTGCGCTTTCATCCCCCAGCACCTGTCTCATCGCTCGCAGCGCCTCGGCCTCCGCGACCATCGGATCAAATTCTCCGCTGCTGCTCTTTGTGGCGCTTGTGGTGCTAGCTGGTGCGAGATCCCGAATAAGCGGGCGCCCGCTTATTTGTGGCCCTGATGGTGCTGTGAGACCTGGAATGAGTGCTTTATCTGATGGTGCTGGGGTGGGCGCTCGCTCGCTCGTCTGTGACTCTGATGCGGTGGGATCAGGGTTGCGCTGCTTGGCGTAGAAGAGTCAAAAGCTTACCTTGATGAAGATCCTCTGGCTCGACCCGACCCGACCGATCATATATCCCGGCGACCGCTTCCTGGACCGCAGCTCGAATGGCTGAAGTGAGCGCTGGTGTCAGTTGCTCCACTACTTTCTGTGCGATTTCGTCTGGGCTGCTCTGCGCTGCTGAATAGGCGGGCGCCCGCTTATTTGAGCCTGGCGTCCTTTGCGCATCTGCAAAGTCTGCGGAGCGTGCTCTGTAGTATGGCAGAAGCTGTCCTCCGGGGACCGTCTTGCATTTGGTCTGCCATGCGGTGCTTGCATTCAAAAACATGGGGAGAACGTCCTCGGCGGCTCCAGCCATGGCCTGCATGCTGAGTCCGTAGACGCGGTTTTCTGTGGAACGACTATGACCGGCCTGCAGCGCCTCTACGTCGTCTTCTGCATCGTCCTCCAGTAAATCATCTGAGGAGCACTTGAACTTGCGCTTCCAGGCGGTCTGTATGTGCCTCCAGGAGTTGATGGTCAGCTTGTAGCTGAGATGCGGCAGGCTGTAGCGCGTCATGACCGCTGACAGATCGTCCGAGTTGAAAGACTTTTTGAAGTTGACGAACAGCTGATTGCGATACCTGTCCTTCATCGCCCTGTCCTCGTAAAAGCAGATGTGCGCCACGAATTCTGCAAAAGGCCTGGCCAAGGCGAGATCCTGGATCAGGATGTCGCTGGTGACTGCATCCAAGCTGTGAGGAACGATCCTGTCTTTTCCTGTCAGTGCGCTCGTCTTTGAGTATGCGCAGAGCATCGTGACGTGCTTGCCCAGTATCACGAGGTTGCGGTTGGTCCGAGTGCGTGTGTTGCGATACATCATGGCCGTCAGTTCCGTTCCGCGTCCCGGCGATCCGCTTAGCATCTCGCAGCGCAGCAGCAGAAGACTGTGGAGCTCGGCGTAGTCCTGCAGCCATCCTCTGAGCGCGCCTTGATTCCACACCAGCTTGCCATTTCTGATCACTGAAAACTCCTCCGAGATCTTCTCGTCCTTGAAAAAGGCCTCGAGCAATCGGTCTCTTCTTGAAAAGGCCTCGTTGCGCGGATCGGTCAGAAAAGAATAGCCGACGTCTCTGATGGTCAGATCATCGGCGATGGACTCGTAGTCGGTCCTGATCTTGAGACCTTTCAGCACCTTGTTCTCCCATAGGTCCACTAGTCTTTCCTCTGTCGCTGCAAACATCTTGCAGATGCCGTCGAGGTCGATGCGATTGCCTTTATAGAGCATGGTGTGGTGATCATTGGTGTCTGTCCACCAGATGCGTGGAAGGCTCTTGGTGTCGAATGCGATGGAGGATGCGCGGTGCTGCAAGGATCTGAGACGTGAGAAGGTCGAGTGTTTCTTTTCTGTGAACCAAGGCTCCAGGGCATCGCAAGCCGCGTCTTCATCCTCTGCGATTCCTTTCGACACTCTGTCTTTGATCTCCTTGATGAATGATGCGCGCATGCAGTACTCGTCCTTTGCGATGATTCCGGTGACGTCCTTTGGTTCTTTGAACGAACCATCTCTTTGCACGGTCAGAAGGGCCAGGCACAGCTCGGTGGGATCAGCTATTGGGTTCTGGTCTGTCTGCTTCCACCTCGTCGTCCATATGGATATGAGAAGAGCGTGTATGTGAGAGGATACCGTCTCTTCATCTTGTCCGTCCTCCAAACTCGTGTTCAGGGTTTTCGTCATGTTCTGCAGTTCCTGAGTCATGGAGAAATAGAATGGTGCTCGTGCTCGAGGATTGCTTCGCATCAGCATCGCCAGCAAGGCTACGATGACCAGTATGTATTTCTGCATCGTTTCCTCCTGTTGGTGCTTGTGAAAAGGCATGTTTGATATTCCCCTGCATCGTGATCGAAAATAAGCGGGCGCCCGCTTATTTTTAAATGCATGCGACTCACTCTTTCATCGGATCTGGCGAGTTGAGTCTTTGGAGTGTGAGCTCATCTGTGGTCGACAACAGAGCTAGGGTGCTCTCAAAGTATGCCTCGACGTGTTCCTTCAGTAGTGGCATCAGCTCGTCATTTCTCTTTGGTATGGCCACCAAGTCCATGAGATCCGTGGGCTTGTTTCCAGCCAGATGCTCGTGCCAGCGTGTCGTGAGCAGCCATGGACTGACCGTTCGTTTGTCCTGAGGGGCCTCGACCACTTGAAGTACCGACTCCATATCTTTCATTATGGCTCGCATGAGAGTCTCTTTGACGCATGCTTCTGGCGCGGCATAATTCTCGACTTCCCAATATATCTGATGCGTGCCTGGTCCTCCATTTCTGAAATGCTGAGCTTTGCATGCTCTCCACTCTTGTGGTTTGGCGGTGCCTTTGTGTGCTTCTGAATAGTGCTCCCGCGCGTGTTTGATGCTGATGAAGACTCTGTTGCAATGACCACAACCCAATGCATCGTGCACTGCAAGCCCTTCTACCTGTGATCTCGCTCCTGATATTCTGGGCAGGTCGGACAGTATTCCTTCCTCTTTCATGACTTGAGCAAATTTCACATCATCGAACTCGGTTTGTGAATGCTTTGTTTTGACATGAGTCTTGGCCTCATTGGGCAGAATGGCGACCTGACAGAACTCGCAGCAGAGAATGTTTAGCTCTGCATTTATCACTAGGTTGAGCTTCTTGAGATACTTGTGATGGGTCAATCTTGGAACCTCGATATCTGCCTTTGATGCAGAATAAGCGGGCGAGCGCTTATTTGCAGCATCAGGCTGTGCGTTTCCTGCTGCTGGCTGCAGACTGGACTGGACTTCTGCCGTGGACTGTAGATGATGTCAGTTGATCATCGGTGATCTCGTCTGTTCCTTGTATTTACCATCACCATGCCAAAACTTGATGATTGTGTTGCTCTGTTCTCCAGCATTTCCAAGTCTTCATCTGGTGCATCGTGAAATGGCTGGTCATTTAATATGAGCGTGCCATTCTTTGAATTCTTATGATATATATTCAGATTTACCATTGCAGGTCCAAGCACTGGTGACACCATCATCTGATCTTCATTGAACGAGTCTTCTTGTCGTGGATGGTACTGTAAAATAAAATGAGCTGTTGAATAGTGGATCAGGCTCTTATTGGATATTTGCTTACTAAGCTACTTTGCATGTTGGTGGACTAGTGAAGCCATCTTTTATCAGCATGCATGTTTGTGTGAGTTGATGACAGATATTACCTTGGTTGCCTTGCCTTCTGGTCCCACCCAGGTTGACATTACTTTCTTCATATGACTCTTCAATCCACTGATAGTTGCAAACCCTCTCTTTGGACAGCCAGGATTAGAGCAATAGCAGAGAAATAGACCCTGTTCATTTCTGTCTATTGTGATTTTTTGATCTCCTAGGGTAAATGATGCTGTCTTGGTGCATTGTCTGACATGTGTGATGTAGCTGGACTTGTCTTTAGTAGCAAAGACTGTGCTGCAGGTGGTGCACTTCATTACTACAAACTCTGATGTAGATGATGAGGTGGATGGTGGTGGTATGAGACAGAAGGACCGTGAGAATTTTTTTCAACTGTCTGGGAATGAATATATTCATAATATATTCCCACCCCTAACTCTGCTTACAAATATATATTGATTGGTTGCAATGCTAAGATGCCCCTGTATTTCAAACATTTTGTGAGTTGTGCTGCCTTGCAAAATGATAAGCTTCTGTGACATATGTTCTTGCTTGAATACTGACGTGCCCGCTTATTTCAATGCAACTTCTATCTTGGGAATATATATTGCTGCTTGAATAGTGATGTGCCTGCTTATTTGAATCATGGTGTAACCTGTGCCACATTGCGAATGAATCAGCCTCTATGATATATGTTGCACCTTGAATACCCGTGTGCCAGCTTATTTCAAATGGAGTGTAAGTCCTGCTGCCGTGCAAAAGAATCGGCCTTTGTGACATGTCTTCTTGCTTGAATAACAATGCACCTGCTTATTTCAGTGCAACTTCTATATTGGGAGGTTGCATTAGTTGCTTCAACTTGCTAATGAATCAGCCTCTGTGATATATGTTGCAGCTTAAATACCTGTGCACCAGCTTATTTCAACTACAGCTTAAATAACCGTGCGCCAGCTTATTTCAAACAAGATGTAAGTTGTGTTGCACCTTGAATACCTGTACACCAGCTGAAATACCCGTGCGCCAGCTTATTTCAAACAGAGTGTAAGTCATAAATAGCTGTGCGCCAGCTTGTTTTAAACAGAGTTTGAATTCTGATGCGCTTGCTTATTTCAATGCAACTGCTATGTTAGGAAGTTGCACCAGATGCAACTTCTATATTGGGAGGTTGCACCAGATGCAACTTCTATATTGGGAGGTTGCACCAGATGCAACTTCCATATTAGGAGGTTGCACCAGATGCAACTTCCATATTAGGAGGTTGCACCGATGCAACTTCTATATTGGGAGGTTGTATTAGTTGCATCAACTCGCTAATGAATCAGTCTCTGTGATATATGCTGCAGCTTAAATAGCCGTGCGCCAGCTTATTTCAACTGCAGTTTAAATAGCCGTGCGCCAGCTTATTTCAACTGCAGCTTAAATAGCCGTGCGCCAGCTTATTTCAAACAGAGTGTAAGTCATAAATAGCCGTGCGCCAGCTTATTTCAACTGCAGTTTAAATAGCCGTGCGCCAGCTTATTTCAACTGCAGCTTAAATAGCCGTGCGCCAGCTTATTTCAAACAGAGTGTAAGTCATAAATAGCCGTGCGCCAGCTTATTTCAACTGCAGTTTAAATAGCCGTGCGCCAGCTTATTTCAACTGCAGCTTAAATAGCTGTGCGCCAGCTTATTTCAAACAGAGTTTGAATTCTGATGCGCTTGCTTATTTCAATGCAACTGCTGTATCAGGAAGTTGCACCAGATGCAACTTCCATATTGGGAGGTTGCACCAGATGCAACTTCTATATTGGGAGTAGTTGCATCAACTCGCTAATGAATCAGCCTCTGTGATATATGCTGCAGCTTAAATAGCCGTGCGCCAGCTTATTTCAAACAGTGTGTAAGTCATAAATAGCCGTGCGCCAGCTTATTTCAAACAAGATGTAAGTTGTGTTGCACCTTGAATATCCATACACCAGCTTAAATAGCCGTGCGCTAGCTTATTTCAAACAGAGTGTAAGTCATAAATAGCCGTGTGCCAGCTTATGTCAACTGCAGCTTAAATAGCCGTGCGCCAGCTTATTTCAACTGCAGCTTAAATAGCTGTGCGCCAGCTTATTTCAAACAGAGTGTAAGTCATAAATAGCTGTGCGCCAGCTTATTTCAACTGCAGTTTAAATAGCCGTGCGCCAGCTTATTTCAAACAGAGTGTAAGTCATAAATTGCCGTGCGCCAGCTTATTTCAACTGCAGTTTAAATAGCCGTGCACCAGCTTATTTTAAACAGAGTTTGAATTCTGATGCGCTTGCTTATTTCAATGCAACTGCTATATCAGGAAGTTGCACCAGATGCAACTTCCATATTGGGAGGTTGCACCAGATGCAACTTCCATATTGGGAGGTTGCACCAGATGCAACTTCTATATTGGGAGGTTGCATTAGTTGCATCAACTTGCTAATGAATCAGTCTCTGTGATATGCTGCAGCTTAAATACCCGTGCGCCAGCTTATTTCAACTACAGCTTAAATACCTGTACACCAGTTTAAATACCCGTGTGCCAGCTTATTTCAAACAAGATGTAAGTTGTGTTGCACCTTGAATATCCATACACCAGCTTAAATAGCCGTGCGCCAGCTTATTTCAAACAGAGTGTAAGTCATAAATAGCCGTGTGCCAGCTTATGTCAACTGCAGCATAAATAGCCGTGCGCCAGCTTATTTCAACTGCAGCTTATATAGCCGTGCGCCAGCTTATTTCAATGCAACTGCTATATCAGGAAGTTGCACCAGATGCAACTTCTATATTGGGAGGTTGCACCAGATGCAACTTCCATATTGGGAGGTTGCACCGATGCAACTTCCATATTGGGAGGTTGCACCGATGCAACTTCTATATTGGGAGGTTGCATTAGTTGTATCAACTTGCTAATGAATCAGCCTCTGTGATATATGCTGCAGCTTAAATACCTGTGCGCCAGCTTATTTCAAACAGTGTTTAAGTCATAAATAGCCGTGCGCCAGCTTATTTCAAACAAGATGTAAGTTGTGTTGCACCTTGAATATCCATACACCAGCTTAAATAGCCGTGCGCCAGCTTATTTCAAACAGAGTGTAAGTCATAAATACCCGTGCGCCAGCTTATTTCAAACACAATGTAAGCTGTGTTGCACCTTGAATACCCGTACACCAGCTTAAATACCTGTGTGCCAGCTTATTTCAAACAGAGTGTAAGTCATAAATAGCCGTGCGCCAGCTTATTTTAAACAGAGTTTGAATTCTGATGCGCTCGCTTATTTCAATGCAACTTCTATATTGGGAGGTTGCATTAGTTGCATCAACTCGCTAATGAATCAGCCTCTGTGATATATGCTGCAGCTTAAATACTCATACACCAATTTAAATAGCCGTGCACCAGCTTGTTTCAAACAGAGTGCAAGTCATAAATAGCCGTGTGCCAGCTTATTTCAACTGCAGCTTAAATAGCCGTGCGCCAGCTTATTTCAACTGCAGCTTAAAACAGAGTTTGAATACTGATGCACCAGCTTATTTCAATTGCAGCCTAAATACCCGTGCGCCAGCTTATTTCAAACAACATGTAAGTTGTGTTGCATCTTGAATACCCGTGCTCCAGCTTATTTTAAACAGAGTGTAGGTCATGCTGCCTTGCAAAAGGATCAGCATCTATGATATCAATGAGTCAGTATATATGTTGCTGCTTGAATAGTGACATGCCTACTTATGTGAATCATAGTGTAAGCTGTGCCGCATTGCAAACGAATCAGCTTCTATGATATATGTTCTTGCTTCAATAGTGAGGTGCCTGCTTATTTCAGATACATTTCTGCTTTGCAAATGATCAGCTTCTTTCATATGTGGTCCAGCTCGAATAAGCGTGCGCCCGCTTATTTGAAATAGATTGTAAGTTGTGCTGCCTTGCAAAAGATGCAGACTATAATATGTCTTCTTGCTTGAATACCAATGTGTCTGCTAATTTGAATGCAACTTCTATATTAGGAGGTTGCACCAGATGCAACCACCATATCAGGAAGTTGCACCAGATGCAACCACCATATTAGGAAGTTGCACCAGATGCAACCACCATATTAGGAAGTTGCACCAGCTTCCACAAGCAACTGTGAAAAAAATAGGCGTGCGCCAGCTTATTTTGATTGCAGGTTGCAAAAAATAGGCGTGCGCCAGCTTATTTTGATTGCAGGTTGCACCAAATGGCTGTCCATATTTGGAAGTTGCGCCATGCAACTTCCATAAGTGGAAGTTGCGCTGTGCGATCAACCCTAGATCGCACGGTTAAGATTATTAGGAACGCTAACCGAGACACCGAGACAATACGTTTTTATCCGAGACAACGAGAAAGCTAACGGGTGGGGGGGTGGGGTCAAGCTAACATTTGATTTGCCCTGGTTATCCTTATCCTTGTCTATCGTCTTGTTGTCGTATGGTATGTTATCGTAGTCTATTGCGTTTCTTATCCTTGTCTTGACTATCGTATGTTATCGTAGTCTGTCTTGTTTCTTATCCTTCTCTTGACTATCGTAACGTATCCTATGGTATCGCGCTTCTTATCCTTGACTTCCTTATCGTGGTCTTGACTATCGCATTTCTTATCCTTGACTTGCTTGTCGTATCGTAGTCTTGACTGTCGTGATCCTTGTCCTTGACTTTGCTTGGTCTGAGGCATAGGCTTAGGCGAAAACCTTGTCGGGACTGGGCTGCATTTTGCTTCATATTTGCTATTCTTTTTCTGACGGAACGGTTGATTTTGCTTGATCTGAGGTGTGAGCTTAGGCGAAAACCTCGTTAAGACTGGGCTTTATTTTGCTTTATTTTTGTCATTTTTTTGCTGATAGAACGGTTGATTTTGCTTTGTCTGAGGTATAGGCGAAAGCCTCATTAGGACTTGGCTTGACTTTGCTTTATTTTTGCTATTTATTTGCTTGATCTGAGGCATGGGCTTAGGCGAAAAACTTGTTGGGACAGGGCTTGATTTTGCTATTTTTTTGCTTTATCTGAGACATGGGCTTAGGCGAAAACCTCGTTAGGACTGGGCTTTATTTTGCTTTATTTTTGCTATTTTATGGCCCTGGTGTGGCTTTATTTTGGCTGTTTTATTGATATTGCTGTGTCTTTGTATCGTATGGCTTGTCTTGGTATCGCTTGATTTGAGGCGTAGGCTTAGGCGAAAACCTCGTTCAGACTTTGCTTGATTTTGCTGGATTTGAGGCGTAGGCTTGGGGGAAGACCTCGTCAGGACTTGGCTTGACTTTGCTTGGTTTTTGCTGGATTTGAGGCGTAGGCTTAGGCGAAAACCTCGTGAGGACTGGGCTTGACTTTGCTTGATTTTGCGTGATTTTTGCTATTTTGTTGCTTGATTTTGCTTGATTTATTGGTGTCGTATTGCTTGTCTTGCTGTCATAGTCTCTTGTTATCGTAACGCCTGATTTGCTGTGGTATTGTATTCCTTATCCTTGTCTTGACTATCGTGATGTATCCTATGGTATCGCGCTTCTTATCGTTGACTTCCTTATCGTAGTCTTTGTCATCTTGTTTCTTATCCTTGACTTGCTTGTTGTATTGTCGTCTTGACCGTCCTGATCCTTATCCTTGACTTTTGCTTGTTTTCTTCATTTTGATTTTGCTTTATCTGAGGCGTAGGCTTAGGCGAAATCTTGTCAGGACTGGGCTTGATTTTGCTTTATTTTTGCTATTTTATGGCTCTGGTGTGGCTTTATTTGGGTGTCTTGGTATCGTAGTCTCTTGCTATTGTATTGTACCGAGAACCGAGACACCGAG
>JABBWL010000452.1:0-41010 GCA_016758765.1 Suillus cothurnatus | reverse complement strand
ACAATGATCGCGGCACTTACAAAATTTCACCACCAAGTTGTTTAACTATGTGCATTGGGGGGACCCAAGGGATGCAATGAACTTTTCGATCAGACTGAGTTCATTTAAGAAACACATGGACGAAGCAATAGGTTTCAGTGTGGTCTCGAGCCACACCAAGTCACCTTGTCGGGGGGAATAGTGCGACAGTGCTTGAGAAGATACTGAAACAAAAGGCACTCGACAAAACTGATAGATCGAGTACTAAGCATGTAACTTTAATGTCTACATACCGGGGACTGAAAGTTTAAATTCCTGCAGGCAGATGGTAGCCGCTACTAGATGGACCTGCAGAAGAAGAATCAGACATCTTCATTTTGAGTTGGTTGCAGGCTCCACATATTGATCTTACAATGGTGCCGACGACCGTGTACACTACAATTCATCTCTCTCGTTTCCCATACTGCATATGCTCTGAGCATGAAGATACCTGAACCAGTGCAAATGTTAGAGTGCAGAATCACTGCTAGCCAGTTGGTTGCTCTAACCACACTCAGCGCAAACGACCGTCAATATCCCTATGTCTAGATAGTGTCATCGAAAACGGCCAGCGGGACGGCAGACTGGTGGGATACGTCCACACCAGGGCATTCGCGCATTCCAGAGATGCGATAAGGACATCGGGGGTCCTATAGATTAGATCGAACTGTCCCACATAGGTAGTACTCTGCAAAGGACATGGATTCAAAAAAAAGTGTCATCGCGGCGAAGTGTCACGAACTCACAGGTATTAATGAGATCATAAGTGATCAGGATGGATTGAATTCCATCGTCCGCGACACTTCAACTTGGTTGGACACACAGGTATTGGGGCATCAGGCTGCAAGACCATTGTACTATTATGGAAGGCAATTTGTAGACGCGTGCTGGACACTCACCGAACAAATTCAATATCAGGAAGGCAAATGGCATGTGGCTGCAAGTGAGACAGAAATGTGCTGAATCCTCATCGAGACTCGATGAAAAAAATGACCTACACCAATTACAGATCAAAGCACTCTCGGACGCTCAAGTAATTTTGTACTTGTCGCGTTGTGAAATATTAGTTACTGCACCAAGGACAGTACAACTATCGGCAACTCGATGGTGAAAGCAATTGATAATGGATAACAACTGTACCATAAGCGTGCTGGGACGAGCGCATCCGCGATGCCGCAGGATTGACCTGAACTCAATCAACAAGACTCGCACTCACATTTGAGTTCAAGCCTGAGAGCAAGTCAGCTTGAGTCACTTGCCACGAAGCATTCATGATCATGATAGCGTATGCGTGTTGACATCGCTCGAAGTCTGTGGTATATAAGAGGGTATGCAATCCATGCATGGCGACTGAGGCATGGGCCTATGCAAGTATACGTCTTGCGAGCTGTAATGTCATCATCCACGTTCTCGGGAACGTTGCTCAGTCGGTGATTGCTAAAATTTAAAACCCGGTCACGAAACAATGCTAGGGTTCATGCAGATGATCTAATCAACGATCATATTGATATGGTCCTTCCTATATTTGTATGCCTTAAGTTATAGCTATATTCATATCGATAGACCAGATTTTTTTTACCGTCTTACTACTTCTATTTACTAATGGAGCTGGGCAAACGTTAACAAAAGGGTCCCGTGCGATACCTTGATTGAATCAAAAAAATGCGACAGTCTCAGGGAGGTTGTCCGAGCTCCCAGGTATTCCACCCTTGATCCACCCAAATAGCACTAGTATTGTGAAAAGGTGCCATAAATAAGTAGGATGCTAAAAAAACACCGAAATCTGATGTATCGGCATGAAACTAGCTGTAATTGTCTAGTGCCTCTGACGCCAGAAATAAGCTCAGTACCACGGGTCAGAAGAGTTACATGCTCTCGTCAGTTGGCTGCATCAAACATTCA
Source organism: Suillus cothurnatus (assembly GCA_016758765.1). Taxonomy (NCBI): domain Eukaryota; kingdom Fungi; phylum Basidiomycota; class Agaricomycetes; order Boletales; family Suillaceae; genus Suillus; species Suillus cothurnatus. The sequence goes on along the minus strand of JABBWL010000452.1, from coordinate 39,090 downwards.
AGGGTGGGCACCTAGGTACCATATCAATCATAACATATCAACGTATTTGAGACACAGCCTTAAATGCAGCAGACAACAAGACCATGTCGAGGGTCATAATCTCAAGACTGGCCAACTACAAGAGACCCGCCAACATGCATATGCGTAGCACGTCATTGGCCCTTCAAGCTCTGTCGAGTGGTCAATCGCCGATGAGCAAAAAAGTGAGTCTGAAAGTAACGTTATGTGATAATTTAGTATTTTGCAATGGGTACCAAACATATGCTGGATGTTATTTTGCGGATGATCTTATTAATCTAGCAAACCAACCAATCTCCCGGCGACCAAGCACGCGCGAGGAGGCTGCCATGAGCATTGCCGCTGAGGGCATGAGGCACAGCTGTGGCAAACATATGAAGGTGAGCCACCCCGAATCTCACGTGTTTTGCCATGTCTGCGGAACATGAAACACGTCAATCTCCCTATACATAACGGAAAAATCTTGCCACTAACGTCTGTTTACAAGTGATCCAACAGGAGTTGCAAGTGATAGGGTGTTCACTGCTGAAACACACCATCGCGAATAGCAGTCTTGAGGGGGGGCCATGTATGTTGGCTTTCGCTGTTGGGAACGCAATAAGCTACATCACTTCCGAGCATAGATGATTACGGTACCTCATTCTTTTCCTTGACATGCGACAGCCGCCTTTCCTTCTCGTTGAAAAGCGGTTCATTTTGGTGGCACTTTGAGCAAGTACGAATGGGGACTACAAATTTACACATAATGCTATGAAGATCATAGGTTAGATTGGCACCAATCTTAAAAACAAAAGTACGCACCAATACGAATCTATAGCACGATCAAAAATAGCGAGTCTAGTTATGTTATTTGGAGAAAGTGAAGCTCTGTTAGACTGCCACGAGCCCAGGTGAGCTGTATATATACGGGATGGAAACTGGGAACTATTGTTGAGTCTTTATCCGCAAAGGTCTCCATTGAGAGATGTGGGTGGTGTGTAGCGTACAATCGGAACGCTTAGCAGCCGCAGTGGACCATTTCGGGATTTGACCATCGGACGTGTAGAGAATGGTGGTCCCTGTCTAGATCCCACAAACATGGTACGCCCATCCGTACACGCTGTTCCACTCGAGTTATCTGCGTCATAGCATGATCATATCACGAAAAGGCAACATCAAACTTCTGAGTTTCAGGTCGATTTGGAAGTCGACTGGTCGACCGTCGACATCAACGTTAAACCCTCAAACAATAGGCGGAACGTCGGAAGAAACTATATTTCTCACGCCTGCTCATCATCCTCCTTGCAACTTCGTCTGTACTAAAGGGCTGTTTAGGGGACCAGGTTACTACTAGGCTGCCTCCAATATTTGTCGAGCATCAGAGACGCAGGCCCCCCTCCCAAAGCTATCGACATTTTCGTTTCTCCGAAGGCCTAATATATAATTCACCTGGGCCCAAATCAAAACTTGTCATGAAATCGAACATGCTTTGCGAAGGCCATCGAGATCGAGCAAGGCGATCTCAGAGATGTCTCTAGAAAGTGTATAGTATTTGCAAGTGGGTCTATGTCTAGCACTCGTGTATTAATCTATTGTATTCTTCATATTCCAGATGTCCATGGACTGCGAGGCAACCCAAGGCCCTCTAAGGCGGGAGGCGGCAGTCTTATCTATCGAGGACGGTCTACAATAATCGGTCTACATACCTGTGAGCCAGGACTCTAGCCGCTGCGCCATGACCGTGCCAGACCTGGTATACTGAATCATGAGGTGTTGTAGTCTCATGGATATAACAAAACATCTATGCCATATGCAGTACGTGTTCGACTCGAATTGTTTATAGAACATATGATACTGTCCATCCGTTTTTGGCCCTCGCCTGTATGAGAGCCTGCGCAATGGTTACATTCGTCAGTTACGGGTAGGTACGCTCCAAGCAGCAAATTTGTCTTTCCATCGTTCCGGTGTCAGCTGCACAATCATGATGATTCGGCAGAGGGGACACACCGTCACATAAAATCAAGACCTCCTATCATCCATGTTGTGAGAGAGATATCTGTGGCAATGTAGTAAAAGGCACGCTCCGATCCCAGAACCCCTGTGCATTCGCGTGACCAAGAGGGCTTGAACAACAACCAGACACCTGCTGCGGAGTAAGTAACCCTCAGCTCCTCCAAAGTAAGCATAGACGAACTCCATAAGCAGGTGTCCAACTGGAAACTACGTCTCTTGTTAATGGGGCGGCCTTGGATGTATGCAATGACTTACTGGAAAGAAATTTGTGGAAAGAATGATGCTGACAGAAAAAGCTGTAATATTTAGCAAATAAATATGCTAGATGTATTTGTTCATCTATAAGCAACTAACCAAGGCCGCAGCCACAGTACAACAGATTATCTTTCATGAGACTACGCATAAGACGGTTGTCCATGCCCCAGCCACCGCGACCTTTGCTGGCGCGATACAACAGAAGCAATAACGTTTCTGAAATTATGTGCAGGGTGGCACCCAGTCAGTTCAAGCTCGTGTTAGTAGCAACTCCCGATACGAACGTAACTCGGCCATAGCTAGCAAGCCGAATGCTACATATATCCTGGTGCTTGTCTCCGCATCCAGATATCCGGTAATTACCAGGGGTCCAGCATGGTTCTGTATGTTAGAGGTAAGTAACCAAGTAGACAAATAGTCCAACCCGAATATCTAGTACACACCTGAGACTCTCGAGTTAAATTGTTGCATGCTGACAGTAATCGGCACTACATAAGCCTTTGAAAAGATGAATCAGATATCATCAGTGTCTGGAGTTGTAGCTTCTATATCTCACAAAAACGGCAAAAGTTTCCACCGCCGCGAACCATCTTCCCCGTTCCCACACTGCATATGCTCTGATCACGAAGATGCCTGAACCCAGTTGCAAATGTTAGAGCGCAAAATTTCTGCTGGTTAGCACAATTGCTGGACTTACACTCAGCACAAACCATCGACACTGTCCCTACATCTAATGAAGTATTGAACATGGTATTAGTACGTGTCTGGCAAAGTGCCACCAAACTGACAGGTATTAGCGACATTGTAAGAGCGGCAAAGCTATAATCGGGATGGGTTGAATTTAAACGTCTGTGACGTTTCAACTTGGCTGCACATACATGGATCGGTATATCAGGCTGAAAAACCACTGAAAGTGATCGTGAAGGGCATCACACTATGAGAGAAGTAAAAATGTGAATGTGTACCGGACACTCACCGAGCATATTCAGTAACATCAAGGCAAGTGGCAAGTGGCTACAAGTGAGATACAGAAGCGTGCTGAGCCCCCATCGAGAGTCGGCAATAAAAGCAATCTGCACCGACTACAGATCAGAGCACTGAGTCGGACGGTCAAGCAAGTTTGTACTTGCCGCATCGGGCAGGCACAGTATGTAGTCATACACCTTGATATCCGAGTACAATAAAGTTTCTGCTGATGATGTGGTAACTTCTACCAGCAAAGCTCACCCAAACCGTTACTAGCGCGACTATCGGGAGAAACAACATGAAGGGATCAACCATTCAAGTCGAAAGACTGATAATGGAAAACGACTGCACCATAAATGTACTGTGATAAAAGCCCATCAGCGATCGGATTTGATAGCAGGACTTGCACTCACATTCAAGTCTGGAGCGTGTCAGCTTGAGTCTCTTGCCACGAAGAACTCATAAAATTTATGAATCGACACCACTCTGGCTGATCGATATAAGAGAAGATATACGGAAATCTGCGAGGTTGTTACTTTCTCACATAAACGTATTTCGATGATTGGCAATCCATGAATACTACTTAGCCGGTGATAACTCCCCGACCCTCGGTCACGAATCATTCCTTGATAGGTTTCATTTGCACGTAAAAACGATCAATTCCTTCCATACATGTCTTCAATTGTCTAGCACCTTCAACTCCGGTGCAGCGGCGGCGCCTAATGGAAATCAAGCTCAGCGTTACGCGTGCTACTGGATCTTGGTTTTCAGGGCGCGCACCTAGGTCCCATAGTCATGACACATTCACACCGCGCTATTAGGAGGGATGCTTCTCTCGATTTAAACAAGAATCGGACATAAAAAAGAGGATGCCTGTCAATGCGCTATGGCTGTGCATTTGCAAGGGTCACGATATCTCGATGATATCGATCGAAGTATTTCTGGACCCACTGCAGATGAGTTTAAGATAATCAAAAGAGGCAACTTTATGTGATGAAATTGGTGCTAGAGCCAAGTAGGCTGTCTCAAACCAAAGATGTGAAAACGCCAGTTTGGTAGAAAAAAATTGATGCATGACCTAGTAAACCGACTATAGTTTCGCGTCCGCGGGGGTATACTTACCTGTGCTTACCGTAAGCGTGTGGCGAGTGTGATGAGTACAGCTGTAGTCATACAAAGTGAGCCAGTGTGAACCTTGCGTGTTTGGTCGTGCCTGCAGAGTCACTTCTATTAGATAACAGGAACTCTTGCCGCTGACACTTGTTTACACGTAGGCAAACAGGAGATGCCGACACTACAATACCTAACGCGTATGTTGGCACACCAGTGAGAATCGGAGGTTCCATGTATATTGGTTTTTGCTGTGAGAAGCAATGCGATGAGTAGGTTTTAATTGTCACGGTACGCCGAAGTTCTTCCTTGAGAACTCGTCGAACCGCAAGGGCTTCTATTGGCAGGTGTGTAGTGGATGAATGGAGTACCCGCCGCAGCCTGAGTGAATCAAAGCGGACGAGGCCACGAAATAATTGAACCATGGCAGCCAGTAGCCTAGACTCCCTCATTCGTATAACTAATGCGAAATTTTACGGTAAGATGAAACTCAGTGCATGCTCATGGTCGGCGAGGCTTGACAAATTTCTGGACGAGAAAGCGAATCCTTTGAGAACGTGTAGGGAAAATCATCTAAATATACCTGACCAGGATGCAGCACGACTCCTCGGAATTGACGGAAAATAACTGGGGCATAAGATTTTGGATTGCGTGTTTGCGAGCGACAATACGGCCGATTCGTACTCTGTGATTTGTGATGCGCGCTGCGTCAATGCCGTATCATTTCCACTCAGGTTAGGTTGACCTGACCTGAGACTCGGCGGAAGGATATGACCGACCTGGAGCATAATCTAGCACGTGTTCAATTGTATATGATCTTAGATGACAGTGGGAATTTCTGGCTTCCCTACTAGGCATGACGACTTTTATCAGATCATCCGAATCCAAGGGAATTTTTGGTTCGTAAGTGCTTGAGTCCTCTTAAATCCTGGTCCGACGAAGTCGGTTGCCCGCTGCCGTAGCATTTTGTTTCTTCCCATAACTCTATATCTCGGTGCTGCGGACGACTCACCTGGTGACAGTGTTGCTTTATTTGCATATAGGTAAGTCTATTAAGCTAGTTTGGGCGAGCATGCAGATCAAGCATGTTCAAGTTCGGTTCAGTCTAAACGCCAGTCATGCTCTCCCGAGTATTTACAGTCCTTGCTGTACTATTAGTATGTATTCAATCCAAGCAATGAGATAGTATCTCATTTTCTTTCTACAGGCAACATTCATCTATCGGAGCGGTCGTCTTGCTAAACATGGCATCTTCACTCTTCCTGCACTACCTCCATCATACTATGTCAACGGTGATGTCCAAACGCACTGCACACTTATTCGAGAGCCAGCCCATACCCTTAATTACTGCGAAGACATGACTTCTGGGACCACCTGGATGCAGATGGCACTGTAGCTGCCCGTTTTGTTATCGCAGGGTGTGACCCTAATCGTAAGGCATGGAACACTGTCATGGGTCCCCTGCGCAATCCCGAACCAAGAGCCTACCTTTGGCTTGTTGATACGGTGGACAATAGCCTGCAGCGTATTGAGTTGGAGGGATACCCGGAAGGACATAGCTTCCACCCACTTGGGTTAGAGATCACGCCCTCTCAGGATGGAGCCCCATCTATTCTCTATGCAATCAACCACGCCCGCGAAGAGACAACGATCGAGCACTTTACCATTTCTCCAGATACTCCAACACAGGCACTCTGGCAACGCACAATTTCATCGCCTTGGTTCGTGTCTCCTAATGCCTTGGCCATCACGAACGAGACGTCGTTCTACGTTAGCAATGATCATCTCATGACTCGTCGACTCCCTTTCCCCCTTGCACCCGCCCTGCCGCTGATTGAGACTATTGCTGGACTGCCCCTAAGTTGGCTTGCACATGTCACAGTTAACCCTGATGGCACAATCACACACGAACTAGCCGCTCTAGGTGTGGCCTTCGCCAATGGCGTTGCCATCTCCCCAGATGGCACAACTCTCGCACTATCTTCTACTTCTCTCGGTCACGTCTATTTCTACGACCGTAACACGACCACAAATGCACTCAAATACCGGGAGACCGTTTATCTCCCCTTCTTCAACGACAACATCATGTTTGACGAGGAGGGCGCACTGATTGTCACAGGGCACCCACATTTCCCGTCTCTCGCTGGCGTCGCTGCCAATAAAACAGACGCAAGAGCCCCAAGCTGGGCCGTCTCGCTCACTCCCCTTTCAAACGAAACATATTTCACGAAGAGTGCACATGCAGTTGATAGGAAATATGATTTACGTGCGCCGTTGTCAGCATCAGAAGTTGTCCCCGCTAGTGAAGGATGGGAGGTGGAAACATTGTTCCAGAGCGACGGGAGTGCATTTGGAACATCTTGCACAACGCTCAGGGACTCGAGGTCCGGTTCACTGTACATGGTGGGCCTGTACGAGGAAGGGTTGATGGTTTGTAGGCCATAGTTCACCAGCTGTGTTTGGAACGTGTATGCACCTTCAATGTTTTAACACTGGTCTCCGCTATTTGATGTACTAGTATCTCTTCCAAACACAAGCCAAATTATATATTTCCAAGAATGCTGAAATAGCTATCGACGCCGGTACCGAAAATCCGGGGAAACCATGAGTGTGTCTAAAAATCCTAAAAATACAAACGGGGAACAAGAAATTGATATGTACAAGCTCATTGCTGCCAAGATAAAAAATATCGGCAAGTTTCGAACGACACCATGATCCCAAAAACCTTCATCGCACACTCTACTCATGCTATCGCCCAGGGAAAAATACTGGCAAGGTTCTAATGAAGCAAAAGATCTTGTCAGTACCGAACCCTGGTTGGGGGTAAATGAGTCGATTGGAAGATCTGGGATGAAAATCACGTGCGAAGAAGAGATTACTGGAAACGAGCATCGTTCGCAAATCGCAATCCATAGAAGAGCGGTCACGGTACATCCGACGGAGGTGGTAGGAATGAGAAACCGTCGCTTGTGGAAGCACCGACGGCGAAGAAAGAATCATACCCAACGGACGCGGAGCGCAAAGACGAGGACCCGAACGCTATGGGCACTTGTGAATTAACGCCCTTTTGGAACCGATAGATCACTTGGCGGATGGACAACTTATTCAAAGTGCCGCAAGTGCGGGCAAGTACTTCCACTTCAGCACCTATAATCCCAAGCACAATGACTTCTCGGTTTTTAGTAAGTCGGCAGAATGCTGGTTGCCAATTCGGCCACCTATCCGGCTACCAATACAACTTCAGAAGACCAGAAAGTACATCGACAACACCAACCCAACGGGACCGGATTCTCGGTGATTTGCAAGCCACACACCCCACCGCCAACGGAAGCGAAACATTGGGACCGTTGGCGGCATGTTCCAATCCAACGGGAGCGGGAAAATGCAACGAGAAACCCTTTAATGAACCAGGTTCTCCAATGCCAACGGATAGCAACATGTACCCCCGACGCCAACGGTATGCCCGCCGTCGCCAATGGACTATCCGCAGGTAAGATTTTCCGCCGCAATACAAAAGGCAAAGGTCTACCCTCGAAAACTCATCTCTTACTCGTACGCTCCTGCCATTTCTTATCGCCGCCCAACTTTGTTTCTGCAAAGCAATTTCAAATTCACGGTGTGGTCAATTATACAGGTCAGACAAAAAAAAATAACTTCAACTTATGTGTCGAAGTAGAACATAGGTCAAAAGAAGACTTGCTGTGGTCGCAACTGCTGCAGAGACAGGTAGTGCGCCAGAGAATGCGGCGAGATCGAACATTCCATTCCGCATGCCGAGTTCACCCACATAGCCAAAAACGATGTATGGGCCTAAATTCGTAACAAGAAGACATCGAAGGACGTACTTGGGATGACAACTCCAACTTCATACTCCCCCCGAAAATGAAAGAGTTCGTGTTTTTTCGTGGCGCCACCTGGATTTCTGTCTGTTCGCTACGACTTCGAGTGCAAAAGAGCCTGCGACCAAAATGGGGAAAATATAAAATCGGTGCCATGTAGAGGAAAATGAGCTGATGCAGGAACCACATTTGGCTGTTGTGAGCCATAAAAAGGCGCAGCCTGAAGGAGAAAACATACTTACGATATAAACGAGCAATCCAACGACAAATATCCAGGTGATTCGCGCCATTCATGCGCTGGTAAACATGACTTTGTCCTTCTTGATTCCATTGGAACGTGAATTGCCACCTGCTTTGATTACTCTCTGGACCAAGAAACCCTCGAGTCTCGATAACCACACGACAAGTGTAGCTCTGAGGAGGACCTGCTTGAGCCAAGCGTGGCAGCTGAAGAAATGTGATATGGTCGACAAGAAACCCGCAAGTCATCAGAGGTCCTAAAAACCCGTCTTCGGCTTTAGGAGTGAAAATTGTTGCATTGCATAAGTGCTTGCTGTGATGGGTACCAGCTGCTGGTATGAATATTGCAATTAGATGGTGATGTCTGGTTCTGAACTGTCAATATTTCGATGGAAATTGCATGTAAGTTACATAATCTTAGCTAGCCATTGATGATGTCAACGAATTATTTTACGTAATTAAACGGAAGCAGATTCAGATGACATCAGCTTTTGAGACTAATACTGTTTAGCAAGATGTCAACCGCAACTACAATGTCGCTCGCAACAAAGATTCATCTAGAATCACAAATCAAGACTGGGCCTCATTATTACTCCCGTAATTCTTCGCCCAGAGATCACACCCACCAAGTTGACCACTCGACTGGCAAAAAGTCCATTCCCGATACTGGCTGGCATGGTTCTCCTCCTATCCCCTCATCTGATGGCGGTGATTCTGAGAAAGATTGGATGTCAAAGCCGCCATATAACTGGTCCCCAGAGCATGGTACAGACGGCAAGGAGCTCTTTAAGACAAAATACGAATCGTCCTGCTGGTGCGGTGCGGTGCGTTTTGCTTTTGCGGGCGACCCATTCGATGCGAAGCATTGCCACTGCAGACAATGCCAACGGTTGCACAGTGCCCCCTTTCAGTGGGCGGTCATATTCCCAAAGACAAGCGTTCGAATTCTAGAGAATGACGGCGATGCTCTCCACTGCTTCTCTACCACGACAAAAAAGGCTAGTCATCATGTCCCGTGTAAAGTCTCCTGTGATATCTGTCAGGCACCACTTTTCGACGAGGGGAAGCGCACGGTGCTTGCATACCCAAGTGGCTTCAAATTTCCCCCTATCAAAGCACGCCTGAACACTGCTGACGCAAATGACGGTGAGGCGGTGGAAATAGGTGAAGGGCTGTACGATCCGCGGCACGAGGATATCCATCCTCCAGGTCACTACGGTGGAGTCCCTCTCGAGTTTCAACCCAGTTGCCATATTTTCTATGGTCAGCGTGTAATGGAAGTGTGCGACGGAATGTAAGAGTACATGTACCTGGAGATCCTTTAATTTCTGACATATCGGTTAACAGTCCAAAATGGAGAGGCCATAAGGATGACAGTGAGCTCATGCAAGAGATGAGTGATGTCTCAGGTGTTATGCCTAGAAATCAGGCGTGTGATGAGGAGCTACACTCATGAGATGGCAGATCAGAAGGAGAAGAGTGTCGGTGTAGTACAACTTGACGCGTCCATGGTAGTACAAGTCAAGCTAACCACGAGCCTAAATTGATGCCATGAGGTAGTTGGAGAACCTCACTTTCGCGATCAGGTTATATAATGGGTGCCTGCGTTTATCGCCGCCAGAGTTCTCTAATAGCGCTTTTGCGCACAGCGGGCGCTCTTGTCTAAGTACAACGCAGTCACGGTTATGTGCTACCACTGCTCATGTATCGGATGGACACACTGGTACAATGTCGCCTGGGAACCGGAAGAAGCCGCTAACCGTCCCAAAACGTCTTTTAGGTTACAAGTACGCATCGTTTCGAATATTTTTAAATTTTAAATGCCCTCCGGTTATATTTAGTGATCGTGTGATGCGCCAAGTGGGTCTGCGGTTTGTAGGAGATATGTACCACTTACTAGATTCTAGTCCAGAATTGATATTCGAATTTCCGTATATAGTACTACAAAATAAGATGACGACGCTGGCGCACCTGGAACATGCATGTGGGGCTTGGAACTGAACCCCAGTTCCGGGGCCTTAACAATTCGGTAATTAGTCCTGAAACATGATGATGCGCTGACGGCGGCGAGCCTAGGAACCTATGACTTGGACTATTAACGTTGTGTATGCCGTCGCGGCAGAGAGAGATAAACCTATGCCAAATAGATATAAACACTGTAATATTGATGATTTATTCCCACAACGACGACATAACCCCAACGCCAGACAGGATTACAACCACCCCGAGATATTCAAAAAAAAATTAACTGGCGAAACTTTGCTATTCTTTATTCCTATCTATCCCTGTATCACATACCGGAGCGAGCGTGTGCATGGACAATCCACAGCACTATCAACCGCTCTCCCATGCACTTCATCCTCCCGTAGTGCCTACATACGAGGAGGAGGAAGAAGAGGAAGAGAATGAAGACGAGGGTGCCGTCGAAGAGCAACTTGATCGTGAAGACGACGATCATGAGGTCGCCGCTGGGTGCGTAATTACTGTGAAGTGTTATGATGACACGCGTCTGATTGCAAGTATTCGTAAATACTCATATTATATGTGCTCGTTATGTTCAGATCTACACAACATCAATCAAGTACAAGTACAGCTGGAAAGCGCGCAGGTACAGCACAACCTGACCCGCCACAAGACTCAGAACGGAAAAGGCGTCCTGGTCGTCCTCGTGGATCGAAAAACAGACGGTCACGGGCGTCAGCTACTGACTTGAAGGAGCAGGTTAATGCTGCCACCAAAGTGTCCCCGCCACAACATGGGTTCTACCAATATACTGCTTCTCCCACTCCGGGAGAGATACAACCGCACAATCAACAGTACTATGAGTTTCAGTGGCGTGTGCTAAACTTGTGTGCAGAGTTCTATGGAGCGGCTGAAGAGCTTGTTGTAAGCGTCCGCTGCGTGATTTTGAGGCGTTGAAATAACTTCGCCTAGAAAGCTACACCTTCCCTTGTTATTGCTCAATGTTACCAGATGGGCCCTGGTGTGAAAGTAGATCCCTTGGCCATGCTCGGTGAAGCGAAAAGAATATGCGATACGCTTGTGAGTCACGTAATTTCAGTTGCAAAATCTGCCTCGTCCTTATTTCTTAAAGCTGGCATCTCCCTCCCGATTAACTACACACCCTCCACCTCCACCGTACTTCGTACCTGGTTATCCAGCTCCCATCCCGCCGCCTCCGCCGCCGCCATCCCAACCCCAACCACCCCAACCTGGGCCATCCACATCCTCCACAAATGGCAAATCCCCCGCCACTACAGGGCCTGTAATTTCGGATCCGCAATCATTTGTTGTTTCCCTGGGCCATCAGCAAGCATATCCATATGGCGCTCCAGCATACCCTACTGCACCATACTATGGCTATGGTGGATATGGGGGTTACTATCCTCCTGTACCTCCGCCTGGGCCAAGTCCAGCACCTGCGACAGGCTCTGCGAGTGGAAGCACAGGAGGTGCTGTAGGAAGCGGTGGAAACCAGGGTGCCTGGTCCGAAGAAGAAACGGAAAGATTAAAGAAGCTTGCCGAGGAGCACCGCAACGGTAGCGGGGAAATCATATGGGATGCCCTATGCGAAAAATGGGGTAACTCTCGTACAAGGTAGGTATTTTTCCATATCGGTTCTTTCACAAGAGCTTATCACTTGACCTGATAGACACCAAATATTGATAAAAGCAACCTCGCTGGGGTTGAAAGAGTCCTCGTCGCGAGGAACGAAACGAAAACGGGAGACAGATGGCCAACTTGAGCGCCCTCCACCTACAGCTCCCACTACAACAAGTACAGATGTCCCCAATCAGACTACAGTCCCGAATCCTGTTCCCACGCCTGCTTCTCAATCCGCACAGGGAGCATCTGCTTCTCCAACACCTTCAACACCAGCACCAGGGTCCACTCAACCCTCTCCAGCAATTAGACATGCACAGACGCAACAACAGCAACAACAACAGCAGCCACTATTACACCAACAACCGCCAACACGTGCTCTCCCATATCCAATGCCAACAGTTGCTGCTGCAACCTCACCCGTTATATCCACCTCGACGAATCCGATGGATCGTCCGGGAAGCGGAAATTACTATCGCACGCGACCAGCACCTGTGATGAAACCTGCCTCTTCAGGATCGACACATCAGTTCATGTATCAGTCAAACGGAGGGCGCCGAGAGGGGTGATTGGCATGATCTTACTGATTTTATCGCGTGGCCGAGAGTCCCTTGCTCGATAATTTGCTAGCTTACTTTTTGATACCAACGCAGCTCAGTGTAGTCTTCGTGTAGATATCGCGTATATGGTCGGTCGACGTGTTGTGCTTTTTGCAAGTCCCGTATTCACCTGTCCAGAATTATTGTACAATCATTTTGTTACGACCGAGCAGGGCTCGCGGACTTGGTAATAGTACTAATATTGCGAATACATTCTAGCAAAGTAATAATATGCCAAACCTCGAATACGCTACAATATCTCTTTCACTTGCTTCAAACACTCACAGTGACTGTTACAGTCTGTAACCAAGGGCAAGGCGCCCGGCGCCGGCAGGACCTTGCCTCTGGGGTTCCATATACGTATGGCCTGCCCTAGACTGTCAATAATCTTCGGGACTCTGGTTATGTGGAATATATGAAGATACCTAATACTAAAGCGACTGGTAACATCCCCGATATTTGTCTCATGAGCTTTATGATATTGTGAAGAACCTTTTTTATTTTACCTCGTTCCCTAGTTTTGGTCCTTGGGATAATTCTGATAGGTTTGAGGCTATGGCCATCGGATTTGTTTTCAGTGTGCAAGATGACAATCCTCTGCTTGAGGGGGAATCCGATTCCACACATTCGGCTTCTTGATTGAGCGGCGGGGGCTTGGTCACCCTGAACACAACTGTAACACCTCCAAGGATCCTAAATAACCTCCAGAGATATTCGAAAGGTTTTGCCTAGAGCCTGTTCAGATATTATACTAGGTCCTATGCCAGAACGGCAGTTCGATCTCACGGGGGACCTCTAGTAAATCGAGAGAAATTACGCTTTCAGCATGAGAATATTATTGACATTTCAAATTAGCAGGCATATCAAACATCATGAAAATCAGGACGAGCATGATTGTACAATACTCTGGAATCCAGATAAAAAATATTACAGATTATCGGGAATGGTAGTATATCCAGAGCGAAGGTGATACGATAACTAAGGTGTAGAAGACACAAAACTAAATGCGTAGAGGACCGGGAAACCGTACTAGGATGCATGCGAATGAGCCTTGAAGATATGGGAGTTGAGCGTATGTTTGCGAGAGAAAGAGGCCCAACATTGGCTGCACAAATATTTGAGTTGTACATGCACTTCCTCGATGTGTCGAACGACGCTCTCCCGTTTCATGGGGGCTCTTGCACAGCCATCCCATGCACACTGTACTGCCAAATGACCAGGCCCTTTCACTCCGTGCATGCGCATGTGTTTTGCAAGATCCAAGACGCTGATGTACGCGCCGCATGGCACACCCTCGCCGATGTTCCACAGACAGGTGAGACCAGGGCTTGCGTGGAGAACGGGGCCATCGTGAAGGTCCTGTGGAACGCCACCGTGACATCAACATCAGCGACAGGTAGCATGTATCAGAAAAGAAGACTGACAGTGGGAATATGAAACATGTGGCCGTGCGCTGATAGAGAATCCGGTGCCATCATTGTATTGAATGAGAACAAAATTGATTACTGGTTAATGAGGGGAAATAGAGCTTGTGGTTATATACTTTGTGCCAGAAGGCCGAACCGTAATTGGTAGAAGCACAAACCCGGGTAGTAACGAGGCCATGCAACGCCAGTCTGTCTAAAGCGGTAAACATATCTGGCCTATCAGCCCGATCTGCCACGACGTGAAAGTGAATTCGTACAAGGAATTCCGGTGGTATTGTAATGTCATTTCCGTTGTTTGACGTTGGCCTGCGGGTATTAATCAGTGAGAACAGCCAGATAGATGCAAAGGCCTTGTGGAGCCGTGTATGGAGAAATCTGTCTAATGGCGCCTGCAAATTTGAATCTTGCATCCTGTTCCGCATGGTACCCCCGTGACGATGACGACCGGTAGTAGCTAGGAAGAGTAAGCTAGAAATGTCGCAAAACTAAGCGCCAGCATCCATTAATTAGGCCTTAGGAACGAAGCATTGCAGGGAGACTTATTGGGCCCGTGGATGACTAGTTGATTGTATCCCTCGCAGTTCAAATCAAAGGACTTCATGATGACGGCTGAAATGATGCACCCCTATTGGAATACTGCAGTCACCAAAGAGCCTGAGTAGAACCACCCTGAGCGGCGACTGGATAAGGATGAGCGGGATGACGCGACCTGCACGGCGAACTCGATTTGCTATAAGGTGTGGCGCCAGTTGTAAGTTCTTGACGTTCCTGTATTGATATGTTTTCGAATTCCTCGTAGAACAATCTCCGTTCCGCAAGAATCAATAGAAGTGGTGAACGGATGCTTTATCACGAGAAAGTGGACGGTGGCAAGTTCACTGACACAGGCCTATACAGCAAACGTTGCGGTATTTGTGGCCAAATCGGTTGGAACATGTCAAAATATCTCCGGTGATTCAATTACATATCAACCCAGCACGCTTCAGCCTGTTTGTGTACATCGATCGCCAGTCCAGCCGCCTGACACCGTTCGAAATAATGTGAATTGCACGATAAACTCGAACTACGAGTAAAACGCGGAAGAGAGTTGACGGCATCCTTCACGATAGACTGATCCCCGTGCACGATGCAATTCTATTGATCCAGAATAGGATAGTTGGCCAGGTATCCTGTGCTATGATAATAATAAGAACCCATCAGCCGGGGCCCTGTAGTACAGACAGAGAGGATCAGAGGTAAAGTTTAACGTGTAAGGTTTTGGAACCTTCGGCCCGGGGGCACATGTTGGACATTTCACGATCCATGTGTTGGTTACTGGTTTTGTCGTACTGTAGTAGGCTGGACTAGACCAATGATGATCATCGTGGACAGCGGAGTCATCGACTAAATAAAGCACTTACTGTGCTGAGTCAGCTTGTCGCCTCTTTGTCGGAAGCGCTCACCTAACCTCCGTTTTTGATTCGACTGGCCACAGCAGAGTTCAGCCGCTGTCTCTTACTTTTGAACTACCACCTTCACCACCATCCCCAGTACTAGCACTTGCACAGACATTTTCATACAAACAATAATTCTTTGCGTTGTCAACGGAGGTGATAATGTTCTCAAGCCCGACATCGAGCCGTACGCTCGCAACCACCACGCTCAAGGGCGCTGGCCTCATCGACAGTGACACACGCATGCGAGATGCTACAGGGGACAAACCGGGTGGTCGCAAGGGTGCCTCGAAGATCCGTACACACCGCACACGTCCGATTGATGCCTACAAGGAGCCTCACGGTCCTAGTCGAGCTAGCATGGTAAATATTAGACCTTTTCCCGCTCGCATTTCTTAGCTTAGTCGATCTCCCTTTGAATGCTTTCTATGTCCATGACTTGGGATTTTTGTACGTCGCTGTATCTATCGCCGTCGTATATCACCCTTGCCTTTCCAATTGTTGTCTATCTACATCCGCTCTTCGTCTCCTTTTTGTGTAAAACCCTCGCTTACAAATGTCTGGCACCCACCGCCGCTCGCACATGGACAGCTCGCCGCACGGACACAACCAGGCGGCGCGCCAGATATTCTCACGATCCGCGGTGCTTCGACGGTGGGGCGGCTTCGCAGGAACGCCGTTTCGGCGGCAGTCGCAGGTGTAGCGCCTGGCAAGGCGCACGCAGCACCGGTGAAAGCAGTAGAAGTATGGAAAGATTTCGTGAACAGACGATGGAATCCAGAATCGAGGTTCTTGAACCTAGAGGTGAGTAGACACCTATCTATCACTCGAATCTCAGTGGTTGATGTCATGGGCAGAGGATGATGGACGATCCAGAGATTCAAAAACATAACTTGTTGCCGCCAGGCGCCCCTGGATCCTCGGTAAGAGAGGCCTCGGTTTTGTTCAAGTTAGCCTCGCACCTGAGACCAGCTGTAAGTCAAACTTTTTGTTTCCGGACTCTGCTGGAGTTTCATGCTTTGACCTATAGGTTCAAACATTGTCTCTCGCAAATAACAACATAAGCTCCGGTCAGCTCCTTTCAACATTGGCGCACTATCTCCCCAAGCTCGCCAATCTATCACTGCAAAACAACAACCTCAAGGTTTGGCGAGATATCGATTTTATCTCCGGGCGGAAAGGGAAGCTCGAACATTTGCGAGAACTAATACTCCTCGGCAATCCATTAAGAGAGCTGGAGATTCAGAATGGAAGGGGAGATAAGTACAAGAGGTACGTTGACAGGAGGTCATCAGGGTCATGTAATTAACGATATTCAGTGACATGGCACGGCGTTTCACGTCATTAATAATGCTGGATCAGGAGGCCATTGCTACTATAGCATTCGACGCTCCGGGGCCTTCGTCGACTCCTGTAACAGAAAAACGAGCCACTGCAACTACATTTCCATATGAAATGCGGCCACCATTCATCACAGGTGTCGAAGACTCAATTGTCAGCAATTTCCTCGTTCGGTGCGTCATCTTATCTTGTATCTCTTGACTTTGCTTATACAGCGTTATCATCAGATTCTTCCCATTATTTGATGATCAACGAGCTGCCCTTCTCGATGCATACCACCCTTCAGCGACTTTCTCGTTCTCATGTAATACAGCTATTCCATCTCGCGCACGTATACAGGGCCTTCACGTATCTAAAGACATGCCTAATCAGCGCAAGCTTGATTGGGGTCTCTGGCTCAACAATGGCTCCCGAAATCTTAATCGCATGGGAGGTGGCGTTGACAAAGTCGTTAACAGCCTCCACTTAGGTAGCGAAGAGGCGATTCGAGCAATGTCAACACTACCAAAAACAAAACATGACGTATCTGGTTCACCAGAGAAGTTCTGCATCGATGCATGGCCTGTGGGTCAGGGCGAGAACTTAAAACTGTTCATTTCCCTGCATGGGCAATTCATAGAAGGTAAGCACCCACGATCCACTCGGAAGTTTTGGGCCGCCCTGGATATCTCTTTGCTGTTTGGTGCTCTATCGCCTTGGTAGCGATGCAGTAACCTTCGCGTCTTCGAATTCTGCCTTCCTCGATCCCACGTCATTGTGTTCAGTATCTGACTTTTCCCTTTCTCGCAGAACCTTCGCAGGGTATTCGGTCATTCGACAGGGCCTTTGTCCTAGCTCCAGCGCCACCAGGTTCTCGGTAAGCCGCCTTTTCGTCGTACGCGCTCGGCATTTGCCATTGACACGCTGACCGATCTGACAGGGCTAAATTGAATGGCTGGGACGTTATGGTCCTGTCAGACCAGTGGTCAGTACGAGCATACTCAACCCATGATGCATGGCATCCAGGACCGATGCGTGTGCAAGCTGGGGATGTCATGCCGACTCAGCAACCGACAGGGTCTATCCCATCATCATCTTCATTAATCCCCGCGAGTGCGCGGGCGCAGTTAGAACAAACAATATCGACATTTGTAAGTGTTTGCTTCCCGTTGTTCATATACTTTCACTTACGTCTTCATTTCCGCACTGGCGTACACTATCGACTTTGGTTAGTCTGAACCACAGCGTAATCTCATTTTGCAGATCTGCGAGCGGACGGGTCTTAATGCCAAGTATGCCGTGGATTGCCTACAGAATAACGCGTGGGTTTTTGACCGTGCCATCGCAAACTTTGAGCAAGTCAAGGTAAGTGGGCTGTTTAGAGTATTTTCAGTCAAACCTTTACTCATTGTTTGTCCAGGGGGCATTATCACGGGATGCATTTTTGTGACTTTGGGGAGCGTTAATACGGCAAACTCCCTTCTTGCAATCGGTTCATATTATTAGAAGGTTCCATTACGAGGAGTTCGGGGATTTCGCTCACGGACTTTAGGTCAGGGATAGACTCATTGCTATCCCATGACTACTCTATATACATTTGGCAAGCTGAAAGTACTTCATGCATCATCGTACCAGTTTCAATGTAACGTTTTCATATCATATTACTATCATATCATGAAGTATTTCGGTTTGTCGTGGGCAATGAACACGAATTGATAACTTAATGTCTTGCTTTTTGGGATAGTTATGATACTGCGCACCATCGGATATAGCTTTTGGAATTACTATATGATTTCCCAGCAGATTGACCGCAGCCTGCCCTGCATGACGGGTTGGGTGATTTTAAGTTTTTGTCGTCGAGACTACTACCCTGAGTTTCAGGGTGAGCGGAAGACTAACCCTCTAGTTGAATGCTACTCGTATTATTCCTTGATGCTAGTCTATATACTAGATGAAGCCGACAATAGGAAGCGAACAATGAAAAGAGGGATGAAGCTGCATTGTTTGTTTTTCCCATTATGTTTTATTTTATTTACGTGATTGCCTCGAGGCAGGTCGGTCAGCCGGCTCGACTTGGGCGCCTACAACTGGCAAGAAGAATGAGCATCAGAACATCAATGAGAAGAACTACTTTTGCCTCGTTGTGCCCCATTTGAGAGCATTATCTGTACGTATACAAAACTCAAAACCATCCTTCAACTCCACAAAATCACCTCTTCTTCTTCCACTACCGACTCACCCGCCCTACGACCAACGCCCATAACTCATTCTCTCACACTCGCTGCGCGCTATTTACGACTGACGACTATAACACTATGATGAGTCGTGTACAACGCTCTTTTGAAAACTTTGCTTTGCTACAGGCTGCCTCAGAGGGCTCTGCTACAGCAGTACACGATGCACTCCAATCTGGAGCTGACATTAACGCGTCTGACAACTCTGGCAGAACCATTCTGACATGTGCCCTCACCGCCGATAGGTGAGTCATTTTCTAAAGCGTTGAGATTTTACTCAAACATGCTCAGGTGGGAGACTATCGACGCGTCTGACGCGTCTTTTTTGTCCGATGATCGCCTTGAAGTTCTCCGCATAGCTGTGTCCCATCCGGAAATCTCATTATTCACGTTGAACGCTCCCCAAGACTCGATAAACGATGTAACTCCTCTTGGCATGGCAGCTTGGCTTGATATGCCCCAAGCAGTCCAAGTTCTGCTAGATTGCAGCTCTGGTGCTGTCTCCGTTGACGCTGAGGATACGGATGGTGCAACGCCTCTGATGTGTGAGTCTCGTCCGATTAGCATCAATTTTGAATTTCAATATCAATTAATGGCGCTATGACAGACGCTGCACGCGACGGCAGGTTGGCTATTGTCCAACACCTGGTACGTTATGTTTAGCTCGCGCGGACCTCAGATATCTTATTGCTCTTCGGTAGCTTGCTCATAATGCTCGGCCTGATCTCAGAGACCGAAATCATCGGTCTTCGCTCCAATTCGCTTTACCCCATCCGCGCGTCTTGTGGACATGCGAACAAGCGCTACGCAACTACCGCTTGCGTGAATATCAGGTAACCGATTGGAAGCGTATGAATCTGGGCACAGGTACTGATACAGTTGTGATAGAACGGAAACAAAAGAGGTCTTTGCAAGCCCAGCCTCGTTATTAACCACCTATCACCGCAAACCTCCACTCAGCTCAACTTCGCGCCAAGCATCCCACCTGCCACGACTTTTTCATCTGATTCTATCTATCTCGTCACCGACTCTGTTGTACAAGCTGTACTCGCTGCCGATCTTTCTGTGCTGTACCCCCTGTTGTTATCACAATCCTTTGAACCTTCCCCATTGGACCCCGGGCCAATTCTTGTAAATGTACCCGATCTGGAAGGATGGAGCGCCATCCACTACTGCGTATCTGTACCAAATCCCTCGATCGAGATCCTCGACGCCCTGTACCGCGCTGGCGCCGACGTCAGCTTGTTCACTACTGGCGAACACTACACACCTCTCCATTGTTTTGCACGCCTCGCACGTGTCTGTGATGACATTCCAGAATCTCCCCAGTTACTGTATCAATTCGCTATCCATCTTATTCGTGATCTCCGTGCACCGCTCGCGGCGCCCGACAAACATGACGAAACTTGTATTCATGTAGCCGCCGAGCACGGCGAATGTCTTGATGTACTCCTCGCTCTTCTTGATTGTGACACTACAGGCACCATTCGCAATCTGCGCAATTCCCGAGGGTGAGTTTATTTGTATCTCATTTTCCTACATCAGGGCCATAACAAATTCACCACAGCCTTACAGCCTTCGAAGTCGCACGCCCAATCTTCCGTTCCGCATTTAGTCCTGACGGACAGTTCATTCGTCCGGAGTCATCTCTTTCCGATCGCACCATCAGGCCAGGAACTTCGAGTTCTATTACATCTGTCACTTCTTTCACGGACCGCACCACCCCACTTTCCCCGCCCACGATCCGCATTTCCAATGGCCCGGCGTCTCATCTTCCTCTTGATTTTGATGCGACTGCATCTACAGAACGCCTGCTCGAAAACTTTACCCTGCTCTCAACCGAAGCTCAATTTGTCCGTGACCATGAAGGGTTGGATCGCCTGGCCAGCGTGGTGAACGAGACCTCCCAGTTAGGGTACGACGTACTTGCCCACTTTAGGGGACAGGTAGACGATGCCGCGAGTGACTTACGCGATATGAGGGCAGCTCTCAACGCCATCGATCATCTGTGGAATACCACTTCGCATGACGTGGAAGAACACCTTCGTGCACTTCCTGATGGCCGGAGTCTCGAGCGCTTCCTGGAACGCAAACGCTCGCCTAGGGACTCTGAAGACTCACAAACCACTGCAGTAGAAGTTCAACCAATTTACGTCAAGTCTATCCTGAAGGAGACAGAACCCAAGGTGTACGCTGATGCTTCTGTTCTCTCCGATCCTTCAGCGCCTGTACCTCTAGAGACAACAACTGCATCCGGCGCACGTACTGTTCCTTGGCCCGAGTGGTTGGACAGCTTCATTCTCAGTGCAGACTCCACGACGTACAAAGCGCACCTCGCGAACCTAATTGAGATCGAACGCGAAATGTTCTCTCGTGAGACGATGAGCTCACTCGAAGAAAAGGTTCCCAACAAAGAGACCAAGCTTAAGAGCCTCCTGCGCAGTCGCAAGCGGTACGAGAAAGTTGAGAAGAGTGGAGCATCGAAGCTCAAGGCCTGGCTGAAGAGAAAAATTATGGCGGAGAAACCCTTGAAACTGCAGATTGTATACGACCTAGACAGCGAATGTGCAGTCGGCAGGGAGGTTAAGGTGGACTTTACACAGCTCTCTATTACAATCTCGGATTCGGAGAAACCCTCAAGAGCCGCATCGTTGTCCCCGTCTCCTTCGAGCGATGAGTCTCACTCATCTCAAGTGATCCTTTCTGGTGCAAGTCGCGACTTATCAAGTATCGACGAGTGCCTTCATGGAGTATGTTCAGTTTCCATCATCCCAGTTTATGTTACTAATGAGTATGTTTTAGGTTGATCATTTGATTTCTACTGCCTGCCATTCAATTTCTCGTGCTGAGCGTATCATCAAGCGCGCCATAAAAACGCGTGAAGCCATGGTTCAAAATCTCCGTTCGCGGTACCCTCCCGTCTACAATCCCATCTTTGCATTCTCCCTTGCCCCCTCCGCATATCCCGATAACTCCTCGCGCTCTTTCTACCTTTCTCCTGACAGCGCCACCTCCTCGCGATGCTCTTCTGCCCAGTCCTCAAATATATCCCTAGCCGCCACCATACACGACGATGAAGACGAAGACTCACGAGCATTGCGCAGACTCCTCCTGCGAAAAATTAGCGCACGCATCGACGGCGCTTTTGACGAGATCAACCGCGCAAACGTATGGTTGCGTATCGTCAAGAGCGTGCTGCGCGACCTCAAAATGCGGACGACAGCATAGGCCAAAAATCGATTGGACAGACGTTGTATGTTATTTGTGTAATGTATCTGTGTATATTATTGCTTCATCTATAGACTCAGTATCTCATTGTTCCACTCTCATCTTCCATTGCATCTGTACACTGTATATACGTACGCATCTCGTAGACACTGACATATGCATTGTTGTTGTGTTACTTTTTCGATATTTCGTTGCTTTACCTTTGTGTTAGGTTTTTGTGTTGGCGATAGCTTGTACATGAGCAATATAAACGACATCATGTTAGGGCTCCTACTACTTGACATCAATTGCATGCAAACCACTGTATCGCTATTAAAACGATAGATTTCACAGACAAAGCAGAAAGATTGGTGCAAGTCTCATCTAGGTAGGAAGTCGATTGCATTCCCTCACAAGCTATTTTTGTTGTGGGTTTGCCACGCTTATACCCGTTCTACATACTAGGGGTTTGGCCGCATCGGTATCTTCGCCGGTTAAACACATGTAAAGACCTCGGAGGAGTAGTAGCATGAACAGGGGTGATTCATCTATTAGTTGCGTTTCGACCTATTCCATTCATCTCTGAAATTTTGGTATAATGCCGACAGAATGGCAGATCTATCATCTTGTCGGGTGCGTTCTGCGAGCTCGGAAAGCGAGGCGGAAATAGCGCAGATAGGCAGAGATAGGCTCATTGGTGCTGCAGTCTTCGTCGAAGCAAATGGCGCCTGGCTTAAGGGATTATGCGTGTCCTAACACAATTGTTCTGTTAGAAGCATACTTGAACTCGACATTGAAGTAATAAGGGTCACGACTCTTTAGATACGCTGCAACTTTGTCGCCAACTTTGTCGAAAGGTGTGACACAACACGGTGTTAGTTTGCCAAGACCTACTCTGCATTTGAAATATACTTAAATACACCATATCAGCGCCATCACGAAACTATAAATGAAATTCTCATGCTCCCTGCAAATGACAACCCGACAAGTGTTACTCACTTGTAGCGTGTCCCTTGCTACACGTAACTGTCAGTGGACACAAACTCGCGCTCCTGGAAGATGATGGTGGTGAAGGACGGTCCAGAATCGGAGTAGACTGCGATTTTAGCGTCGTGTTCTCGGACACCAAGGATGAGACGTGGTCCTAGCACGAACATCTGTACGAACAACAGAACCTGAAGAACACCATAATAAACCCCAGTGTCCGTGGAGAATGACTCCTACAGAAATGATGAACAGTGTCACAGGCACACGGACTTGATGATATATCAGCTTACATATAACGTTGGAGAGAAACCACCAAGGCCAAAGGAAAAGACAGCAACAGAACTATAATACAGATAACTTCAGCGAAAAATATGACCACATTCAAATTAGGAGCTCACAATACGAAATAAATCATGTGGGTTTTTGTTAACACTATGAGACAGTTTGCGATGGTCCCTCCCGTCGATAGTTGTTGCACTTCACGGAAGTGTTTTACAACAATCCAGACCGCAAGACACAGTACGAGGACCTCCCATACAGTGCAGAGTATCCAAGTCATGTAACTCAGAAGTTCGGCGAATCCTTTGTAGTCATATTGACATATATAGGAGCCGGACAGGACGAACTCCTCTGATATTCGACCGATGAACCCTACGCGCTTCAGTCATTTATAATCGAAGCTTACCTCCAGAAACATGGCTGTTTACTATTGCGGTGAGCACTGCGCAGGAGATCGTGACAGGTAGGAAGATTGCAATGAGAAAGATAAGCATTTTTCTCGATCGTTGATACATGGCATGTAACCGATCGCTCACAATGACTTGGATGATATTTCATTCGGGTCAATATCACTGAGGTATTAGAGTTGGGTAGCTTACCGCACAATATGGCAATTATCACCACATTCATCCAATTTTGTGCAAAGTACGTGATATTGCCTGAAAGATCCGATTAGCGACGAGCGTAGGAGGACCAAGAGACTCACAGCTGTTGAAGTCGGTTTGTTCAACCAACAAGCCAGTCGAGAATTTGACTCACCCCTACATAGGATTAAATGAGAATGACAAATACCAGTGCAGGACACTCACTGCATCTGACACCGAGACCGATGGAAGACTTGCTGTATGCTACTGGTTAGAAGAGACGAACACAGCGTATGTGAGGAGACATACACAGCATGGCAACGCTAATTACGATAATGGCTGGTTAGCACAGTGCCGACTGGCAAGCCTTGTAAACATACACGATGTATGGCAGTCCAGCGTAGCGCACCTAGAATGTCTTGAAGTCAGCACAGCTGGCTATCCGTATTTGTAACATAAGCCACGTACACTGAGATAAAGAATAGTCATAGGGGACCAGCGTTGTCTCTGCTTCGTGTTAATTGTTGTATACGCTCGCTGTCGATATGGCATCTGCTTACCCAGATCAGCTCAAGCTATAAAACCATTGTTAGTGAGATAGCTGCCAGTGCTTGCTCCGGTAATAGCATCAACCTACCTCTTGTCCAAACGTCAATGCTGGAAACATCGTGAGCACAATGCACATCAGTGATTTGGTAATAGTATCTTGCTCACCCCAATCGTATACGACCGCAGCAAAGGAGGCGACTGTAAAACCGTGCCCGAGTTAGATCAAGGTATCAGCAATGCCCTCTACGAACCTAAAAAATAGCTAGACAAACGATATGAATTAATTAGTGGCCACGACGTGGGGTCACTTGACACTACGGTCATATTAGAGGGAAGGGTTTGAGTGACTGTAGTGACATTTGCACTAGATATACCACTCTCGTGGCGGCGCTTGTGTCGCCGAATAGGCCATATGAAGATGAATGTACTTTCCTGTCACATCGGTTGACTAAATGCAGAAGACCTTGATCGAATCAAATTGAACATGAAAAAGCTTGTGCAACGTAGTGTTAAACGCGAGGAATACAACACCTAAAAGCTGTCCGTTAGTTACGGAACTTGATCCCCGAAAGTTTGGCACACTTCAGCAGTTTCATAGGATCACATGAGAACAACAGTCTGACGGCGGCTATGGTGCAGCATCTGTCGCCTCATGCACACTCTCGCCCTCTGCCTCGGTTATCAAGTTATGATGCTAAAATTTGGTAAGTATAGTGTGATTCTGGTGCAAAAGCGGTGCATACTAATGCATGAGTAATCCATTAAGCACATGGTGCCAATCAACTTGCTCAGCCAGATGGCTGTTCTGGTTGGCAGCTCACGACTGCTCTGGCCACATAACTCAAACGAGTGCCACGAATTACTGTGTACTACCACGCGTTACTCGTTATTAGAATGTTACAAGACCTTTTACCCGACGTCATGGAACGTTTTTAGTCATTGCATGTCACAAGTGGCTTTCTACTCTGCTTTGAAAACACTTAGGCTATAATTAAGTAGAACATGGTATCAGCCAAATAACTCACCATGTGAGGATATCACGGGCAGGGCTAGAATCCGCGAGGTAGCAGTCTGATGGTTGCACCTTCGAAAATGCAGGACCGACTAGTCCCTTAAGGACGTCAGATACAAGGACCGCATGTCATCACATCAGGCAATGTTTTCAATATTTGTCATATATAGCTGTATATCCAGAAAGTCACTCTTTTCTACGTCGACGTCGTGATCTGTAATTGCAAAGGGTGAATTACATAACATTTGTTTGGTTGCCGAGGCCCAAACAACAAGTTCGCACCTACATCATGCCATGTGATGTCCTGAGTGCTCAAGTTAGATTGGAAACAAGAGCCATCGCAAACCTAGCCACGGTACTAACCATCCATCCACTCAGTCCAACTAGCTAGTCCTAATGGGCGTTCTAGCTACAACTTTATTATCAGCCAATGTCAACCTTTCCCCCAATTGCCGACTCTTAGGTTCGATCATCCGATGTACCCGTGTCCGGTGTAGTACTTGCCCTGCCCCGTGTTGCTTCTTTAGGACTAATATCAGCCATGTAAATGTACTCGACCTTAGGCTGGACGATGCGCTATCCACTACTGTTTCTCTGTACATAATCCCTCTAGCTTGTTGCTACCGGGTAAGCACTACACGCCTCTCCAGTATTCTAGACAGCTTAAACTCGTCTGTGATGATGTTTTAATCAGCGGGTTTGATTGTGCTACAGAGTGCTCTGTAGCACTCTGTAGCAAATTACGTTTCTCTGATGCCACCTGACTGACTCCTCCAATTGTTGTATCGCCTCCTTATTACATATCTGCCATCTCATTGCTCCACTGAAAGCACTCCACATGCATGACGAAATTTGTATATGTTACTACATACATTGTTCACCTGTCATCGATGTCATCCCTATCGCGCCTGCTTGAAACCGTTACTCTACTCAGCATCTATTTGTGCACAGGGAACATCGTGGGTATTTCAAAGGATGCTTGCCTAGGGACTCGCAAACCACTATAATCAAAGGGACAGATCACAGAATACAAGGTCTACGTCGATGCTTGGCATGATGTACTCCTCAAGACAAAATCAGCGTCCGGCATATGGTGACCACTGTTCCTTGGTCCAAGTGGTTGAACAACTTCATTTTCAGTGTAGTCTCCGCGATTTACAGAACGTACTTCGTGAAGATTATTGAAAGTTATCGAAATCGAGCGCAAACTGTTCTCCCGCGAGACGATGAGCTCGTAGAAGAGTCCCCGTCAAGGAGATCAAGCTTAAGAGCCTCATGCGCAGTCACAAGCGCTACGAGAAAGTTGGGAAGAGTGGAGTGTCGACCCTTGAGGCATGGCTAAAGAAAAGGCGGAGAAGCACTTCACGACTGCGAATTGCATATGGTCTGGGTGGCGAATGTATGGAAGTTAACGTGGGCGGTTTTCTCCCTTGCAAGTTGTGATCTGTAAAGCATCGTTTATTCATCATGTTCTATGTCCACTATATCATCGAGCGCACCATTATAATACGTGATACCATGGTCCAAAATCTGGCAGATATCTATGTTTGAAACCGAAGGGTATAGGGAGAATACACGCCCATAGATTATGGCCACATAAGAAGCGCTTCTTCGAACGATACAGATTGATGACCATTATTACATTTCCCATTTCAGTGATGTACTTCCGCTTGATCCGGTACACAGACTCGGCGCTAGAACATGATGAGCGCATGAGAAACACGAGAAAATCACTCGGTATAGACGGCGATCAGATACCACAGGAACCCGCACGGTAGTCTGATGGCTCCGTGGTAACTTCGTACGTGGAGCATCACAGTGGAACGCATGGTGCATTATTCTTCCAAAGTTGGAACCTAGTTTGTGTTGCTATCTTTGATGCGCCATATTCTAGCATCATTGCTCGGCTCCATGACTTTTCAGGCTGCGACCAGTCTTCTCGCTGTTCCTTTGCGTCTTCTGCTGGTAGTATCACTTCTCATAGGAGACCAAAGCACTTTCAAGTTATCAAAGTCGTCAGCAACAGTTGACGACGCGAATTATAACTACCATCGTAAACTTGACAGTTCCAGTGGTAGAGGCGCCACATGCACATGCGTCCATGTCATCAGCAACGTTGTTCCCATGCGAGATCAAAATCACGACTCTCTGGCTGTCTCTGATGAGTTGTTCCTTATCATTCCATCCACGTGTGAGCTAGTTTAAATAATGATCTTTGCAATACGATATTCTAGTCCCGTTACGAAGACAATATTGACATGTTATAAGTACTTCACTCATACTCCCTGAAGACAATTACTCACCTAGTGATCATTACTTGGAATGTCTCCAGTACTATGTATCACTGTCTCCTGACCGCTCCTGGAAGGCAATAGCAGATACACCCGTTTCTGCGGCATTGGAGCCAGGTATGAGCTTAGCATGATATTCTCGAACGCTAAGGATGAGGCGTGGACCCTGCACAAACAACTGCAAGCTCCAAAAGAATTCAAGAACAGCAAAAATGTATCCCATGGATGATTCGTCCTATGGAAATGATGAGTATCGGTCATATGCAGATCTGAGAGATCGGCGTACGATATTCGAGGAGTCATAAACAAGTTGAAAGCAAGAAACAGTGGCAAAGCTAGTGTGTGCATACTTTTAGCATGAGGAAAAAACCACATTCCAGTTGCGAGCTCACCTTACAAAGTAAGCCACGTGAGTTTTCATCAACACCACGAATAAGTCCTCGATGGTCCATATATTTGATGGTCGTTGCAGTCCACGAAAATATTTTACGGCAATCCAGAGTGCAAGAAAAAGCGCAAGGGCCTCCCACATTGTATCCAGCGCCCAAGCCATGGAACCCATCATTCGGGCGTCTCCCTCCCAGACATAGGTGCACTGATAAGTCCCGGAGAGAATGTACTCCTCTGGAATTTGTCCATGAGCAAGTGCATTGCCCTATTGTCCATAATTCAAAGCTTACCCCCTGGAGTATGGCTGGTTGCTATTGCTACCACCACTACGCAGGTCACCACGACAGGAACGAAAATTACGACAAGAATCATGAGCATCCTGCTGGATCCCAGATACATGCCATGTAATCGGATGATCAAGACAACTTGTATGATGGTTCAATATCACTGAGGTAAGTATTGTAGTTGAGGAGCTTACCACTCAGAATTGCGTTTACAACCATAGCCAACCCATTTATTGCTGCATAGATAATATCGCCTGAAAAATCCAGTCACTAATCAATCTCGGACGATCAATTGGTTCGAACGCACTTACATCTATTGCAGTTGTTATATTGAACCAACAAGCTGGTTGATATCACTCACCCCTACTAAGGAGTGCATTTAATTGCATAGAATTCAGAATGACAAGAATTGATGCAGAACACGCACTCGATCCGTTATGGAGACCAACGGAAGAACTCCTGTGTATTGCCATTCAGAAGATGAGTAGGGTGAACGTGAGGAGACATACGAAGCGTGGACAGGCTGATCTCGAAACACGTGTTATTAGTACAGCTCCCACATATTACTATTGCAAACCCACACAACATATGGTATTCCAGCATAGCGCACCTAGAACATTCTGGTGTTGGCATAAATTTCCAACCATACTTATCGAGCTACGTACCACGAGATATAGGCAGGTCATTAGGGACCAGTGTGGTCTCTGCCCGTATTAATTGTATCGTCTGTTGCTCATCTGATGGCATGGAACGTTACTCACCCAGATTAGTTCAATCTGTTATTAAACCATTCTTAGTGTGATGGTTTTTCCGGAGATGACATCAACCCACCTCTTGTCCAAATGTCAGTGCTGGACGTATCAATAAGGATATCATTTATCTTTAAGACTACCTTGCTCACCCCAATCGTATACCACCGCAGTGGCGGAGGCAACTACAAGACCGCAGTCGAAGTTAGATTAAGCCTGGGCATGACTTGGTTCTCAACGAACCTACAAAATAGCTTGAATAACGAAACGAAACGATTAGCGGCCACCAACTAGGATCATTTGAGATGAGTGTCATGTTCGAGGGAGGGTGTGAGTGAATGGAGAACTTGGTGGACGTTTCATGAGTCCAACACCTTTATCACCCAAATAGGCTTGAAATTTTCCCTGAATTGGCTTATGGAAAAATGTATTGTCATTGAAAGTCCGAAATATTTTATGCAATAAGATCAAATAGGGCCCGGGCCCCAGCCTTGATCACATCATGTAAGTACAAGTGGATCTCTTGGCATGTTGGTTACGGTTTTGCAACAGAAATGTTGCAGGCGCGAACCCGGTGAGAGTAACAGCTCGTCCAAGGTCCCCCAACACAATTGCAGTCTGTAATCACGACGACAAAAAGTCAGAAGTGCACGATAGAACGAAACATGTAGATCAACCACCTCTCCTATCCAACTTGTCGATGCCTACATCCTCAGCTTAATCTACCGATGATATATGCAAGGGTAGTGAACTCTGATGGAAGACGCAGGTCACTATGTACATCCGTCAAGCATGTGGTGCATTGAGGTGTACCATGTGTCAACTTGCGGTTACTAATCCTGAGGGATAGTCGACGATTTGTAGGGTGGATATGATTATAGCCATCCTTAGCTCGAACAGAAATGAGAGGCCGTGAGGTAGAAAGGACGTTTTGGAAATTGAATTGTTACACCAATGTGGCGACCGTGAGATGTTAATGGTTGTGTTTATCAGGCGCATATCGGAACAACGAAACCTGATCCAATGATACACCCTTGGATGGAAGGAAAGGTGCACGGTGTGCTGAACGTGTGACTGTCTGTCTGTACTACATGATAAGGTGAGTAGGCAGGTTTGCCAGGAGGTTGATTGTAGTCACAAGCCACACGTGATCTTGACTCCAGTAATTACGTAAGCAATGATGTTGGTTTGGTCATGTTCGTTTTCGCGGTCCCTAGGCCTCTAGCTTCCCCGCATACGTTTCGAGACCAGTACAGATCTTTGC
Source organism: Suillus cothurnatus (assembly GCA_016758765.1). Lineage (NCBI taxonomy): Eukaryota > Fungi > Basidiomycota > Agaricomycetes > Boletales > Suillaceae > Suillus > Suillus cothurnatus. Next base: position 8,458 of record JABBWL010000452.1, on the reverse strand, counting down.
AGTCTGAAAGTCTGGCACCTTTTTCTACCCCGGATTTTTTTGTAATCGGAAATTCTCAAAATTACACCGACCTCAATCGCTTCCGAAGTCAAGACCTTCCCAGACGAAGCTTTCGCGATTCAAAATAAATTGGTCATCGATTCATCTCCAACATGTTCCCAAAGATCTTCCTCACTCCTCATCATCTTGGTTCTCTCAAACACGATAGGTTACATCTGCACACTTAACTTGATACCTCATCTCCGATCTTTCCAAGTTATGAGCCGTCCGATTCATATCCCGATTGATGGATTTTCTTTTTCTTAGACTCTCGCTACTCCACCGTACATGCACCTGGGTCCTGCATACGATAGACAGTCTGCAACTGTTACAATCGCACCGGTGGCACATATCTTATCACGTCCCTATACTGAATTGTGGTACCTCTACCAGCGCCTCGATCCCAGACATCCGGCGTACTCTGCACATGCAGCACCGCCATATTGTTCACTTGCGATCGTCAAACTGATGAATTCTGTGTGAAAAGTTGGTATGGGCGCCGACATTTCAGGGTATTTAAAAGATCCCTTCTGAAACATTACGGAGCGTTCCCGTACGACAGCGGCACTCTAGTGAGAACTGCCAACAAAGCAGCAGGGATTGTACATTGTGCCGTAGTAAAAGTAAGGGGGTTAAGATCGCTGCGCTATGAGATCGTGACTCGTCGATGTCAAATAGTGAAAATGCATCTGCACACCTCACAAGGTATCTAGCACCAGGGCGGTTGGTTGCCAGACGTTCCACATGGTTTCAGTTTTGGTGTAAGCGTGGACGATTAACATGATAATTTTTTGCCTAAACCTGGTTATGTTTCCAACTTTGACAGAAAAAATAAGTATTGTGACAAAAATTTAACCAAAATATCGTGGTCCCTGCAGATTACTACCCGGTGCTACTTACACACTACTGCCGGTGGACCCATGCATAAGCTCCTGGAAGCCAATTGTGGTCATGCTGGTTCGTATGTCGGAGCTGGCCACGAGCTTAGCGTTAAACTCTCGAACACCAAGGATGAGGCGCGGTCCCAATACAAACATCTGCGTGAACGACGTGATTTCAATAATTCCATAATAAACTCCAGCGCCCGTGGATAATGAGTTCTATAGAAAGGATTAACAGTGTTACATTCACAGGGATTCAGCCACAGATCGACGTACTGCAAGTGATGGAGATAGATATCCGGAATTGAAGCAAGACACAACGATAAAGCTAGCGGGTGCGGAAGTATTAGCTCACAAAATAACCAAATTCGAACCATGCGCTCACCTTGCAAAGTAAACTATGTGAGTTTTGATTAACACCGTGAAACAATCCTCGACGATCTTTCCCGCCAATGATCGTGACCGTTCACGGAAGTGTCTCACATAAACCCAGAGTGCAAGACATAGCGCAAGGACCTCCCATATAGTGTTGATTATCCAAATCATGGTAATAGGAAGTTCTGTCGTTCCCGTATTATAGGTGTACGTATGGGTACTGGACAGGATGAGCTCCTCTAATATCCATTCGATGAGCCTGATACGCTTGGAGTCTTCCGTTTGAAAATAAAGCTCACCCCCCATAATATGGATGTCCACCATTTCACCGACTACTCCACTGGAAACAGTGAGAGACGCGGCAATCGCTATGAGAAAGATAAGCATCTTTCTGGATTGCTGGTACATAGCATGTAATCGAGTGATCGTGATGACTTTGATAGCATGTTATTCGGGTCACATCACGGAGGTAGTGCAGTTGGGTAACCCACCACGCAGCATAGCATTCACCAAAAAAGTGGTCCAGTTTAGTGCGAAGTACGCGGTAATGCCTGACAAATTCAGTTGGCGATAAGCATAGGAAAACAAAGAGACTTACATCTGTTGAAATCATTATTTTTAACCAACAAGCTAGTCAGGAATATCACTCACCCCTGCACAGGAGCGCAGGTGATATTTAAGACGGGAATCGCAGACACCAGTGCAGAATACTCACTTTATCTGTCAACGGGACCGAAGGAAGACTTACTGTGTGTCATCAAGTCAGAAAAGACAGATACAGTGTGTATGATGAGACGTACTCAGTATGACGGTGCTAGTTGTGGGAGATGGAGGTTAGTATAGCCCAATTGAAAATGGGCAACCTTGCAAACCTACATGGCGTATGGAATTACAGCGTAGCGCACCTAGAATATGTCAAAGTGAACAAAATATTTCAATTGCACTTGTAACATCAGTTACATACAGCAAGATACAGAATGGACATGAGGGACCAGCGTTTCCTCTGTTCCGAGTCGATTATATTATCCCACTGTTCTTCTAATGAAGGACTTTGCTTACCCAGATCAGTTCGAGCTGTAAAATTATTGTTAGTGAGATGGCTGGTACGGTAAGGGCACCAACCTACTTCCTGTCCGAATGTGAGTGCTAAAAATATCATAAGCATATCAGCAGTTCCTTTATATGACCTCACTCACTCCAATCATATACGACTGCAGCAAAGGAGCCAACTGGAAGACCGCGGTCGAGGTTAGATAAGGCATTATCGACGTCCTCTTCACGAACCTATAAAATAGCTGGCAAACCGGGTGAAATTGATCAGCGGCCAATAACTGGAATCATTTGAGACGATGGTCATATTCAAGCGTCAGTGAGGAACTTGGTGGTCTCAAAACCATGGCGTTTCCCGCTATATATATACATACAATCACTGCTGGAAGAGGTATTGTGGTAGATTTTGACTGTGGATTTTGCAAGGCAATATCAAATGCGCGAACTATTCGGAACTACCCATTGGAGATCTGTTCGATATGCTTCCATCAGTTTAGAAGCTCAATCAGTGAAATCATGGATGCAACAGGTATCCGGCGTTGAACGGTCTGCTAGCACTGTCTTCAATCAGCCTAGCTGCACACGGGCATTTCTGAATAAGGCTGCATTCTCACAGCATGTATGGAAATAGAATAGCTTGAAACCATAGTTCACTGACCTTTCCCACTCCTTTGCAGCGCCTCGGACTCGGAGCCACCCGCCATCGTCTCTTCCCAGTTCTCGCGTCATTCACACCTCCTTATGGAGTTATGATGTTACAGGCTAACATAATGTGCACTCTCTTCGGTCTAGCATAGAACGACATCACCTTCAGGATCGTTACAAAAAATAATTACCACATAACTAGTAGGTGCAGGCCTTGCCCACATGAAAAGGAACCAACCTCAAACTTGGCTATTTAAGCTCGTCTCTATATCTTTCAATGAAATATTGCTTCTCTCGCACATTCCGCGGAAAAGTCCATTCTCTATTTTGAAAAGATTGGATGGAGTATCAAATTCCTTCAATAGAGTGTGAGTATTAACCGCTGAAAGGTTTTCAAGTCAACCTACGGCAACAAGGCCAGCGTCAAGAACCAGAATCCGGTCATATGAAATGATAGTACGAAGTCGATCTGAAGTATTGTCGCATTACAGCATTGCACCGAAAGCACAGAAGATAAAACGCACGGGCAATACAAAGTAGCGTGCGATCCTGGAATTCCGTCTGAATAGTCTGCTGGATCTTGCTATCGGTATCGAGATCAACCGAGGCTCTGAAAAAAAAATTCAACATCAGGCATCCAGAAGAGAACATGACTGACGTGGCCTCATCAAGCACAACAACTTTGCAGTCTTTCACCAGTGCACGTGCTAGACTGAGCAGAGACCTTTCCCCAACACTGAGGTTTGCTCCCTCGCTCTCAATGGTGCTGTCAAGGTCGTAGCGGCCGGTTGAAGCCTGCTCGCCTTCGACGTCATTACTGGCAGATGACCGTTTCGAGGTGCTAGGATCAAGTAGACAAGATCGATGCAACGCATCCCACAACTCCGCATCACCGTGATCGGAGAATGGGTCTAGGTTGGAGCGTATAGTCCCTGATAAACAATCATTTAATGTTTCACACAGGAATGCATAGATCTGCAACACTAACCGCTAAATAGAAGGGGCTATCAAGTTAGTACGTCAGTCCTGTGCCAGGCTGTACAAGGAATCATCACAAACATCTTGCGGGATAATGGAAATCTTGGAGCGGAGATCATTAAGACCTATTGTAGAAATATCGACACTAGAAGGGGTTAAAACCAATACCCGTCACGAGCGATAACTCACGCACCCATCAATGGTGATTGAACCACTAGACAACTCAACAATTCGGAACAGTGCGAGCATCAACGAAGATTTGCCAGCACCAGTCCTGAAGGAACACCGCATTAAAATACATGTGTATATTCAACAAACCAGCTGACCTTCCAACAATGCCTATCTTTTCGCCTCCCCTAATGTTGATCGAGATACCCCTCAATACATTGGGAAGGCCCGGCCTATATGCCATCTTAACGTCGTTGAATTCGACGGCACCATGTTCAGGCCATTGCGCCGATGGCTTTCGTTCTTGAATCTCATGCGGAGCTTCTTGGGGTATTGTATCACCTGCGACGTACTGTACCACTGTGAGATATGAGCGAGAGTTGAGTTATCACGAAAATGGCGGCTCACATCGCTCCACTGCATTCATGTAATTCTAAAGCAAAGGACGATTCAATAGCCTGTAATGTGGGATAGTAACGAAAGCCTTACCTCAACGTCTGCTGTTTGTCTTGTTACCAGACTACACATTTGTGACAGCGAGGCTGTGATACAAGAAGGTTGATCGTATGTATTTTGGTGGGGCTATTGGGAGACTCACTGGTATACGTCAGTACCAACCCTATCTGTGCGGCGTTAATCCCGGAGACGTCGATGACTGCGAGAAGAGCAACCTATTAAGATCAGGGATTGGTAAGCACGAGGTATCTATTGTTAAATAGACACCTACAAGGAAGACTAATATGCCTCCCATGAAGTCCAACCTTATTGCAAGCCATCTGAGGGAAGACGGTGAATGACCGCTAAAATATGTATAAGGTTACTTGCCTTTGGTTCGTAACCACGAGAATTAGAGCTCTATCCTCCAAATCAACGTAGTATCTATTAGCAGCAATAAACCGCTTCATTTCTCCGTAGCTTCGGATTGTAGGAAGTCCTGTCAAGGTCTCCGAAAAGTGGGCATAAAGAAGAGAGCGAAGCATAGAGTCTGATGACCACTTTCAACGGAGGCTTTTTAAATCAGAAATACAACAACAAACCTAGGCGCTTGACTTCACGAGCACTAGCTCGATAAAAGGCAGCAAAGTAGAAGTAACCAATAAGGATGAAGAACACAGCAATAACTAGAACAAACATGAGCCATATATTCGCAGATGGTATCTATATACTGACCAAAGTACGGTTCAAGGACCGAAACAATGATGATAGAGCCAGTCACGCTGGCCAACGTAAGGACAACTGGATCTCTGGTCAGTTTCCGTAGACGAAGCCTGCAGTTCACGTACGCAATCTCATTGATTCTTGATGATGGATAAGTAATATCTCGCCATGGCATGACAGACGACTCACGTGGTAGTTGATTGTCAACACCTGAGTGGAATGTTTAAGTAAGCATAGCATAGCATAAAGTAGTGAGATACTGACTATCGATATCCTTGCCAAAAATGCTCAGGATTCGGCCCATAGGCTATAGGGACACAGTAAGCATCAGATTTAACATTTTCATATACAATCACTCACTGTAGTGTCGAAAAAGGACATGGATGCATGGAAGACGTTGCGTACGGACTTGTGGTGCATGCTCTGAGAAGCATAATAGGAGATGAAGTCAATTCCAGCACCACTGCGGCAAGTTGTGTTGAGTGAGAGTGCCGCCATCTACGATAGAATCGACTTACAGGAAGAATGTGAACATCGCTTGACTAATCCCTAGGCAGCCGTACAGCACCTGATAGAACGAGTTTGGTCGGTCGAATTTGCTGTGCCAGGATTTAAGAAAAGGAATCAAGAAGTCGACAAAAAGACACGCACTTAGTTTCCCACCAAACCAACGTGTACGAGTTCAAGATCAGGCTTCCCTGCATCCCAAGCATGAAGAGAATAAGTAGGGGACCTGTTATTGAACCGCGTCCCGCAATCAAGTAGGTCCAGTACACTTTTAACCTGTTTCAATCCAGGGAAACACCTCAGATAAACTTGATCGCACCTCTCCACGACAAAGAGCCCGTCGACCGCTTTTCTTTGACGATCAAGCGACCTTGGAGTTTGCCACTGCCAGTGGCCTTTTCTCTGGCTCTTTCTGACTTCAACTTCACATCCTGAATAGTAATGCCTGTCTGCGGAGTGACTTCCTCTGTCTGGTCTTCATCTTTCCCCTCCGATGCATGACCACCGAACTCTAGGTCCAAACGTGCGAAATCACCACCACGAGAGATCAGTTCCTCGTAAGTTCCGCTCTCTGTGACGACGCCGTTGTTAAGGGTGTAGATGTAATCTACCTGAGAGAGAAAGTGAATTGCGTGCGTGACAAGAATGACAGTCACGCCACGATTTCGCAGGGCACCCACGATGGCATCTTGGAATAAAGACTTTCCGACGTGAGCATCCACTGAATGCATTCTTCAGTTTAATAGACATAATATAAACCACATAGCTTACCTGCCGAGAGCGGGTCATCAAATATAACAATTTCAGGGTCAAGGTATAGAGCACGGGCAATGTTGACCTAGGTGGGAGATAAAATCGACTCTTAACGAAGACGAGCCACGAACTCACTCTCTGCTTTTGGCCACCGCTGAGATTGATTCCCTTTTCTCCGATCTGAAATAGAGTATAAGTAGCGTTATCAAGTTGAATCCATCTACACACCTCAGTCAGATCCCCATCTGGGAGCAGTTGGAGATCTGGAAGTAGACAAGCGATCTCAATAATGCGCCATATCTGTCTTCGTCGAATGGTTGGCCAAAAGTGATGTTATCACGCTAGGGTAAGATGTCAGATGCGTTTTCCTTGTCAGGGCGACACCATGCCACTGACCAATGTAGCGTTCTGGATCCACGCGGTCTGCGCACAATAACCAACACGACCACCAAACGAGACATGCCCAGAGACCTTCCTCATCTCCCCTATCAGTCCTTGCAATAAACTGGACTGTTCGTGGGTCAGTAGTCGCTTCAAGAATTCCACTTGCCAAAGATTACCTTGCCACTTCCGACAGGCCCAACTACAGCGACAAGCTGACCTCGTGGAATTGTCATAGTCACATTCTTTACCTGAAAAAGAGGTACATCCTTGCCAGGAGCGGGCGTTTCCTTCGCCGCGTCTTCCTTCACGCTTTTGTCCTTGCCTCTTGATGGACCGCCCCCACGTGCACCCTTCGAGCTGAAAGCCACGCCAGAATCTTTCCCATACGATTCCCACTCAAATGTCGCATCCTTTGCGAGAAGCGCGAGTTCTTGGTCCTTGTCAATCACGAGCGTATCTCCAGAAATAAGGTCCGCGTGGAACACATGTGTGAGCCGCTGAATTGCGCTAGATGCATCGGGGGATAGCCGAAAGAGCGCGAGGCATGAACATCATTGGTTGGCGGAGAAGCTATTTATCTATCGGTCAGGTGAATGTCTATGGACGTTGCGGAAAACGATTTCACCTGGAACAAACTCAACGAACTGAATATGACGGCAACATTGAAGTTGTGCGCTGTAATGGTGTACGTGACGAAAGCTAGTGTGGCAGCCAGGACTGGCATCGAAATTGCGAGCGCCATGCTGTGAGATTAGATCAGTAGGCGTCACCATGCTATACACAACTGGACTTACTTCGCCGAAGTTAGATGAAGAATCCATCGGATACCATGCAATTCCCTCTTTCGAAGGTCAAAGATTCCTAAGCGATGTGCGTGAGCTGTTGATATTCCTTCACATCATACTTACTTTGAAGGAAAGGAACCTCGTATGAGAAGTACTTGACAACCCGCATGGCCCCTGTGCACCTCTTTAGCATTTTTTTGCACGTCCCAGCTGCCTAAGGTTACATACCGAGTACTTCTAGCAGGACTTTGGCTCGTTTATCAGTCCACTTCATCGACACTAAGCGAACACGGTGCTGCAGTGCCATTAACCGCTGTTGAATCGGAATCATGAGGACAAATAGCGAGAAACCAGCGAGTGCAGATGGCCCGAGCTGTTTTCAAGTGTGGTTAGAACAAACCGAACTCTTCACGGAGTACAACAAACCTCGTGATAAGAATGATCAAACAAACTACGACCTGAATAGGCGCGGTCCAGGCTTGAGGAGAGTAAGTCATCTCTAACTCTGAATGTCGGAGACCCTATATACTGACCTGCATGCTAGTAATGAGGGACAGGCTATCAGTCGATAGCATAAGTGCAATGCTCGAGTTTGCAACTCACAAACCACTGCGCACACGCGTCAATCCTGCTCACGTCAGTAGAAATATGGTTAACGAGTGTGGCGTTGTTGAGTTTGACACGCGCTTTGCCTGTGAGGTTCACTCCACGCTCGTAAATGCATGTGATCAGTGC
>JABBWL010000451.1:0-41073 GCA_016758765.1 Suillus cothurnatus | reverse complement strand
GAGCCCAAATTGTAAAGAGTTCTATGGCGCTCTGGATCGTTAAGCTGCACTAACGAAAGGGATTCGCGAGCCCAATCAATAGCCTCATTAAGATCCTCGATTTCATGCAATTCGTAATATCTGGTCTTGAGCGCGAGGGCAAGGTTGTGAAGTGTGGTATCACGACCTGGATTCCCAGGTGGTTGCAACGTCAGTGCCTCCCGATAGAGGCTGACAGCTTGGGTGATGTCATCAAAGTCGCTGTATTCCTGGAAACGGGTGACAAGGGCACCCCCTAGGTTTTCCAATGAGAAATCATGAGATTCGTGCCCATCAGGGCACAGGCGCAGTGCTTCTTCATACAAAGAGATGGCCTCATCGAGGTCATCAGGTTTGCCTTGTTGATCGAAGCGAGACTCAAGTGAACAGGCCAGGTTGTTCAGGAAAATATCACAGTCATCATGTCCCTCGGGGCACAGCGCCACAGCTTCGACCAAGTTGTATGCTCATGTCAAGATCATCAATGCTGCCATGCTGGTTAAAGCGTGCTTCGACTGCTTGTGCAAGCTTGTCGAGGGCTCTGGGACGGAGTTGGTGGCCCAGAGGACAGAGCTCAAGGATGACTCTTCGAAGCTGGACGCCTTCGTCGGATGCATCTATTGGAAGTTTGTTGCATCCATCAATCACGTAATCAACACCATCCGGCCCCGCCACAATGCTACAAAGGTAGGTGCCATCTGGACAGAGAGGGAGTAGTTCACAATAGAGGTGGGCGGCTTCGCGGATGTCTGCAGTAGTACTTTTCTTGTTGTGGCGCCAAGTCAGCGCTTGGGTGAGATTGTATAGAGATGACGGCGGTGGTCGAGATGGTGCTCCGGACGCAATGCAAGGGCATCGCGGAAGAGGGAAGTGGTGACATCAATGTCTTGAAGATCATTTCGGATGAAACCTTGAAGCGCCCACGCGAGGTTGGTGAGAGCTGTTGCACGGTCTGGATGGCTGACCGGACACTGGTCCAGAACCAACTGAAAATGCTCTCAGCATTCAAGTGAGAGACATTCTCGCTTGTCACGTATTCAACAAATCGCGCGTGGCCTGCATCTGTCTCTCGACTAAGTTCGCAGTCTACGAGGGACTGCAGCCGGCGTTCTGTTAGCATAAGCTAACATGACAGAGCCAGCGCCACTCACATCACACAGTGCATCGTTTTGATTGTCACAAGTATGTACAACGGCAGCCTTCAGTGTGAGGGAAGGGTGGATATCGCGCACATGTGAAAAGGGTAAATCTACGATATCTTAGTATATGTGCATGAATAAGGAGCAAGTCACTCACCAAAAGGTTCGTCTCCATGGTTGAGTAGCTCATCCCACGACATTTGAAGTTTCCCAATGACCTCTCCACTGCCTAGCATTCGATCAGCCTCATAGGATGCCCTTATCTCCACGGAGAATGCAGGTGACGCTCGCGATGATCTATAAACCGAAGATCAGTTCTCGAATCCCGCCCGAAGCTACAAAGGACTTTACAAGGTCACGGTATCGCCCCACACTACTGCTTCTTCGGATGATAGGACTTTGAGGGCCGATTTCCAGCGTCTCCCGAGTCGACATTGATGGACACGTGAATGCCAGCGGGAATGCGCTGAGAAGGGATTCGAAGATTCTTTCCACTGACGACTGTAAATCGAGCATAAGGATTACGAACAAAATGTAAAAGCAGTGTGGAGTGGCCTACTTTCAAGTCTGTGTCGTTCTTCTGGGCTGCTACGTGTGATTGTGGGACGAAACGAACGGAACGACACCGCATTGGAAGTTGAAGGGTTCAGAATGAGTGGCAGGCAAAAGCAGAGGGTGGACGGAATCAGTGGGAGTATGGATAGGGTTCGGCTCAAGGGAGAGAAGCTGAGGGTTTAGGCCGTGCTGTACGTGTATTTCCATGTTGTCGTCAAAGGGCCGTTCGGCACGATATAATTGCACCAAGCGCTGGGAATTGAGATTGCTAACCAGGTTCAGCGGAAGTAGAGAATGACATGGTCAATTCTTGGCGTGACACGCCAATTGAAGGAGACATGCAAAATTCAGTATTTGTGTTGAGTGCTGCTCCTGGACTTGTATCATGCTAGTCAGTTAGCGCACAAAGGCAAAAAAAAGTAGAATCGAGTGTATTTCATCCCCGACTCTACGAAGGGAGGGTTCTGTTAGCTCCAAACGTCCAGGCACCAGGTGTATGCAAATGTGCGCTTCAAATATTCCCTTTTTAAGTCAAGGTCCAAGTTCTTCAATGTGTTTGTACATATTGTGGTAATGAAACTAATGAGAAACAAACTACAGGCAAGGCCTAATAATTTGATGAAGTACATAATGAAAGAAAATGGAGAAGATTCAATGCGAAGAGTAGCGCTTTTCACATCAGTGATCACATGTTCAAGCGGTGGTCAGTGCATAGAGGATATACAATTCTTACATACAGTACTTATATACACATCACGATCATAATCAATCATCTCAGATACAAATCAGACGTCCTCTCAGTCAGTCAGGATACATTCAAGCCTGGAGCACCACGACAGCAGTGCACACCCCGAAGCAACAAATGCAGTTGCAGGATCGCCGATAGTCTTGCTAATGACATCTTGCCCCACACTACTCCGCTCCTCAAGGATCTGTTGCAGTTCCGATGTGTGATCCTCCCCCGCAAGGCGCCGTGAGCGCCCAACCACCACCAAAACAGGCTTTTGCGCAGACGCAAGCTGGATAGCATGATGTAACGGTGATGGCGATGAATACTCGGAAAACTTGATCCGGGAGAGGGCAGCGCTCAACGATGATGGGGTATCATCCGAGAGTTGAGAGTTGGCATACCGCGCCCACAGGACGCTATTGGCTGTCTCGGATTGAAAACGCATTTCGGTGTTGTTGGTGGCCATAAAATGTGTCTGAATAAACGCCATTCTACAAAGTATGCATCAGAAAATGAGTGGGAAAGGGAAACAACATAACGTACCAAAAGAACAGGCATTTGGTATCCTGAATCCGGACATCTATACTGGCTTTCTCCTCTAGATGTACCAGCGACGGCTTTTAACCACAGCACTCTTGACACTACCTTTTGACATCCTACAACCGTCGCACTAATTCTGGGATTGGCACAAAGCTGCACCACAAACTCGAGTGCAAGCCGATCATCTGGACCGCCGAAGAAAGGGCAAAATATGTGCCGCGCACTCCCAGTGCCGGTACCGGCTGGATCGATGAACAGCGCAACGTCTGTCTTGCTCTCTGCGAACACTCTGCGCACGAACTGCGAATGGATTGCGGCTGCGGACTTGCCAGTGTGTTTTGATCCGCCAAAAAACGCTTCGAATGGATTCAGTTCCATTTTCGGGCTCTGTAGGCCAGACAGGTCTTCACTTGGATTGCCGAAGTTGGACGATGGCGATAACCACGGTAAGAGGAGGAGCTGAGATTCGGATTGTCTGGCATGATCAACCACAGTACCCGGCATGTCGTCATAAGGTACAATTGAAAGCGAAAGTGAAACCGGTATATCATTGAGTTCCCCAAAGGTGCGGAACACACTCAGAGTGGATCAGTGTGGATGAGAGTGTCAACCGCTGAGGACTTCATGACGTCCGAGGTACGGTCTGACAGCTCAATCAAACGTAGAGTGTCTACGCTGACCTTGGGAATTTTCATCTTATCAGATGCCTTCGTCGACGCAGTTGATTGGAGAGTGGCGACCGAAGGTGAATCGAGAGAGGGCGGGCACACCAGTTGAGTGGCCACCAACATTCCGGACATGTGATCGAATTTATCGAGGACAACAGTGAAACGGGAGCGCCATGGTTGATCCTCAGTCATGGGAGACTTACGATCCCTCTTGTCTTGGCCCAGATCTCCAGTTGACGCTCGCGGAACACCTCCAAATGCCACACGAACCCGGCGTTCGGGGGGATAAAGTACAGAGACGAGGGTGTAGTCATGAACGTTAGGACCAACGCTTCGAAGACAAACATCGAAAACACTTTTTGGTAAGAATGCCGGCAGTAAGCCCAATGTTGAGCACGATCAATTCGACAAGACTAAAAAAATGTCAGAGAGTAGATAAGATAGAGGAAATTACATGACCAACCCTTTGCAACTCATCAATGATCCGACGGTGCCTGACTCTCGCCAACTCATTCCGATAATCCGTGCAGTGATCGTACATGCAGTAAATTTGCCAGTAAAGTCCAAACATATAAGTGAGATAGTGAATCCCCAAGTGATACCTGCCGCAAGGATTCGTAAATGATCGACGAATCATTGTTAGCAGGACAAACCGTTGTTAAGCAATCCAAGGTTAGTATTTAAGCCAGAGAGCGTAAAGTACTATGAACTAATTAGACTTATCGAACGTGATAAATTCGACATTCATACCAGAGGTAAAAATATTATCGTTACCATATCTTCGAGCTTCTCCGTTAGTGCAATGGCAAGACCGCCTTCGCGAGGAACAATGAGTCCTGCCAAGAACGCCCCTGCAACCTAGATTAGACCTGAACGTCAGGATCACATAACATCACTTACCAAAGATAGCATTTACGCCCACAATGTCCGTGAAGAACGAACATGCCCACATTACTAAGATGGTAACTGTCATGAAAAACATAGTGGGCCCGTTCTCCGTACTTCCGGTGAACCTAGCGAACCGCAGCAGCGCGATTCTAACGGGCCACATGAGAAATGCCGTGAATGCTATGCATGTCAGCAGAATCCATAGAGCTGTAAGCCCGGAGGTCGCATTGACGAGGGCCACCGCTAGTGCCAGCAGACTCCAGCCAACTACATCGTTGCACACGCCAGCTGACAGGACAACGATGCCGACCGTGTCTAGGAGCTTCAGTGCGGTGAGGATGCGACAAAGAACGGGAAAAGCGGTGATAGAGAATGACACTCCGGTAAAAAGCATGAAGTACGTGTACTTGACGGAAGAAGGAATGAAGGTGTGGTAGAGTGGCACAGATATGGAAGCACCGAGACCAAAGGACAAAGCCATGGCAGAGAGTGCAATGAACAAAGATGAGCGAACACTACGCTTGATGACGCTCGCGTCGATTTCAAGACCGACTATGAAGAGAAAGAGGCAGAGACCAATGTTGGCAACGAGCGAGAGATATGGGAGGGATTGAGAGGGGAAGATGTGCTCGGTAAAACCAGGTATTCGTCCCATGGCAGTAGGACCTACGATTTGATGAGCAGCTGTTAGTATGATATGAGAAATGACCTGACCGAGGAGAATTCCACCAAGGACTTCAGCAATGACTTTTGGCTGTTTGATCTTACCCAACCCAAGTGACAGCAGCTGCCCCATTGTGATAATTATACCTGTGACCGGTGTAAAATAATGTCGTAGACTTTGAACAGAATGAGCTCACCCATTTGTATGATCCATAGCCTCAGGGGATCTGAGGTGGTGAATGCTGAAGGATCCACTCCTGACAATAAGCCGCCCTGAAACGTCCGTCCTTCAGTGATCCATATTAGGGGGTACGATTGAGAAGAAACGTTCACCTGGCCTGTAGCTTTTGCCCTCTTCAATATGCCAGACACAACACTGACGACTGCGTTTGAAAGTCAGGCATCCTATGTGAGCACTAAGTGCCTAGTATGTGATTATCTGAGACAAAAGGTCGAGTATTGATAACGAATTTGAGAGCGGAGTTTATATAGACCAACATGCCCCACGTAATGGCTCCTGGTGTACACTCTGTCGGTCTGTCAGCGTAAATGCTGTTCATTGCTGTTCAAAACGTTTTGAACGATCAGCCTAACCCTGCCAAGAAGGGTGCCAGGAACGTCATGACTGCCGGCGCCTAATTCTCCAAATATGGGATTCGTCTCCTTGGAGATTCGGCAAGGACAAATAACTCAATATATCTGTCCCACTGACCTGGACTACATAGTACTTTGCCAGCCGCATCAGCCAGGGCCTCAGGACCGACCTCTCCATGTACTACATCTCCGAGGTGTATGATTTAACCCACAAGACCTTGTCTGCTCAGGCTGAATGCTGGTCGACCCCATGATTAATAACCATGTCCAGACGCTCTAATGATGTCACATCAACGAACTTATCTGCCTAGAAATCAACCCTGCGTACTACTGGCGGCTGACAATTTCGTGATACTTGTTTCTTTATGCGGTTTTAAAGTTCGATTCGTTCCTACTACCTTCCAGTCCCAACTAGCAGGCGTCAGATATTCCGATTCCACTCGCCTTGTCCGCTTGTTTACCTTTTCTCTCCCACAACCCGTGAATCGGCCTGGGGATATTTAGAAGGTCTGTCCCCTCTCGACGGTTGTTTCTCGCAATTTCAATTTTCACGGCTGAACTCAGGGCACTCCCCCCAGACGCTGACACGCTGGCACAGGGATCTTTGCTATTTGCAGGTTTTAATCATCTTATCTCTGCACATTGAAAGATCCCTTGATCCGATTAGTTGCAATGAATCGCTCCATATTCGAAATCCAGCCAATTTTCAAAGTGGGGTGGCATAGATGTGCTTCATGGATTCCTGAATCAGCTTCCATCTTCCGATGAGTTTTGCCCTCAGTCATTGTATAGTACGAAACGAAACGAAACCGTATTTTGGACCTACTGACGAAACGAGGCCTGGGGATCAAGCCAACGAAACCTTGGAAGGTTCAATCAAGGAGTTATCGTTCATGATCTGCCCACAGATCTTAGCTCGATCGAGTAGCCTCAAGGCTCCTGTGTAATGTGTCATTCTCAGTTCTTATCATCGCGAATTTCACGTTTGTGCCAGCCTATTGAACGAGACGACCGTGACAGCTGACGACAGCTGTATGCAATGTGGATAGTCTGCCAAGTCACTGCCCAGTGTTTCGTCATCCCGGCTGATGTCCAAATAACTGATATCATATATTAATCATTAGGCCTATATGGCTTGTTTCCTTTTGTGACAGTTGTCTCCAAGAAAATTACTCCTTTATTAGTTCCAACCGCGATAAGACGTTTGAGCTGCCATCTCACATATAGCATTGTGATTTGCTTGATGTCTATCGCTAACCAGCTGGCGTCCCCTGTATACAATATAGGCGAGGGGTGACGCTCTAGTCTACTTCTAAATACTTCTACTACATTACACAATACACTATGTATGAACAAATGCCGGACATTGGCAAAAAACTCATGTAGTATGTACTGCTCGAACAGTTTACAAGGACAATCTTGACGCAACTGGAGCGCGTAATGCAGCGATATTGGGTCTGGCCATTCTTAAGGCATAGCCTGGCGCAGCTCGCCGCTACTAGAATGTAGCTGGTCGAACCTAAAAAGCGCTGCAATGATATAGCTTAGCAAGATATCGGAGGCCATTGAAGGTTCCTAACCTAGGCAAGCGACCAGGCATCTCGGCAAGGCTTTGTGCTTCTTTGATTATATGTGCGCATAAGACCCATTTATAGGGAGTGAGCTGAGCTCCGTCTAGGTCTTCCAGTGTGGCCGCATGACTCTCTCTAGACGGTAAAGATGAGCATGACAGTCCAAGAGTAAACACTGGACTCACCTCCAGCAGTTGATTGTACAAGTCGAACGACAGGCTAAGGCAGATATCGCCCAGAGATACAGCCCTCGAGAGACTTTCTCTCGTTCTCTTATCAAGAAGCTGATACATAACAGTCCTCATTGCTTGTATGCTGCGGTCATGTGAGTGAGGACAGCTGTGCATTAGCCATACAACTCTTACCGGCTAAGTTGTGCTACATCGCCCTCGTTGCCGTAACGCATCAGTGCGGTACATTGTCGTAGTACCTCGCTGGTTTGTTGATACCAGGTCAGGACCATTTCCCGTGTGCCCATTGGGCAATCAGAAGTATACTCCACGGAAGCTCCATGGTACACAAAACTTCTGAGTAATCGTGATCGACATGACAGGTGATGAGCTTGGTGGAAGAAAGGGTTGTTGAGTTGGCTGGAGATTGACCGGTTGAGCGCGCACCTTATATCTTTCTCAGCAGAAATAGTTCCAGAAGCAAAACAATCAGGTGCTAAGGGGCACAGCGTAGCAGGGAATCATGCCCACAAAAGTGGGTTTGGTAACTCTTGTACGGACCGTCCTTCTAGCTAGGCACCATAGAGATGGATGCACGCCTAGACAGTCGAAGCATCTACCGTTTGCGCCGCACTGTTGTCCTTGTTCTGTTGAACAATACTATGTATGTGGTGTTTCTATGGCAGCGCATAAACAGGCGGGATCTTATCACTACGTCGGGGGGCTTGTTGTTCCGCCGTTGTGAAACGTGTTACGATTAGTATGAATGGAGGTTGAAGACAAAAACGACAGCGGGTTGAGCTCGGCTCTTTAATACTTCTGGGCGCTAAATGGGTGCGCTGACAATTTACGTATACGAATGAGACAGGTGTTCTTCACTAACGGTACATATTATATTATAACAAATAAGGCTTTCAACATATATTTTGACACATCCGCCGATACAGAGCACTGGAGCAATGAGACACCGGGACATTTGTTGCCCAAGCAGCCAAGGATCCAAACAAGTGCAGCGTCCTGTCACCGAAAAGAGGATGTCCGTGAAATAACAAAGGTCCGGGGATCGATAGTGACAAGATGAGGATCGTTTGAAGCCGCTTCATCAGCTGCAACTGTTCTTGCTCCATACCCTTTCTCTAGATAGAAGAAGTGCGATCAGTCTCCTAAAATTCTACGAAATGGTCATCCACACCATGCAAGACAGCATATCTTCGAGCCCACGCTTTATAATCAGAGCCGTTCTCTCGGTTAAATAGCTATAATACCTCAAAGGTGATTAAGCCACGCTAACCACTAGGTATAGCTACAACGTACTATTTGCAACTTTGTGCTAAGGTACTGAGCTTGATAATTGCATGTCTGTGCCTCAGCCAGTCGCTCGTCATAGGCAAGGTGAGTGTTGACCAAAAGTGTGTTGTTCATGTCTCTGAGACTAAACGGCAGGATAATCAAGGAGATCGTTAGTTAACAACTGGATGCTTACGAAGAGCATTGAACATGATCAGTGGCGCTGCCATACCCCAGGTAAGCCTGACAATAGTCGAGAACAACGTTGGTGCTATCGTGCCACTTGGTAATTTCGTCGCGTTTGGGACGCTTAGGGCTGTTCCGGGAGAGAGTCATGGTTTCCAGCTGCTGTTTTAATTTGTTTATAATAAGCCTGATATGCGAGCTCGTCTTATATACTGTAAGCACAGGATGGGCGCATGCGGACGTGGCCGACGGCTGTGTGGCACAAGACCTGAATGCTATTCACAGGAGAACTCAGCTTGTGGATAGTTTAAGCCCACCAACCAAGATCTCGACCACTGCAAACAAAAATGCATCAGAATATGGAATTGATACTGGAATGATGGCACTTGCCGCCGCAAGTCACTTATTCAGGTAAACGTCGGTATGAGGATACACAGGGGACATGGATCATCATCGAAGGAAGTATGGAAGCCAGTTACCATATTGCTATTGGTATCATGTATGCGTTTAGGTCATTACCCGATCAGCAGATTATTGCTAGCTAGCGTATGTGGACTCTGAAAAGCCATCAATGTTCAAGCCTCTTATTGGAACAGAAGATGTGGCAGTTTCCTCGTTTGTGAGGAAAGGGCTCAACAGCTATATTGATCCCATAGCAAGGTGCCACGAGACAGTGCACTTCTCGTTCGTGACTCAGAGTGATGCATAGTACACACTTTGTCTGCCACAGAGTCTAGCTGACGTGGTAAGTGGTCCTGTGGAGAGAAGGGTTTTGACGTTACAATTATTCCGAACATCCAAACCTTTATCCTGTCCGCAGTAAATAATATGGTCGGAAACCAGGCCGAACTCTGAATAATAACAGTCAGACTTAGACTCAGGCTGACCTATGCCACAGGGCCCTGAAGGCTGACGCCAAAGGAATGAATATGAATATTTATTTGGGCCATGTGTGTCCGCCTCACAAACATGAAAGACCAGCCCTAAACATCATCACTGCCACTGGAAACTGCGCACTGGAAGCGCACTGCGGACAGCATTCTGGTTTGATCTACATATAGAAACTCAGTGACTCTGTTCTTCCCAATATATGCGCGGATCAGTGGCTTATATCGGTATTTAGTGCGAAAGAACGTACATCCCAATGTGAATGCCGCCCCGTGGTCCTGTCAGGCGTGCCCTTAGGCCCGGCGATTGCTAGTCTGTCATAGTGCGACGGTGAGTGAATCGATATTGCTACCTATCTGTAAATTTGCCATTTCTGTGCGCAATAATTCACCTCAAGTGCTGTGTATCTGGCCTCACTGGCAGTGCTCAGATTTTCAGCCATCGAAGGTCTCTTCGTGACCTTTTTCTCTGGCTGCCTTGCAATCATAGTGATTTGGGTGGAACGACACATCAGAAGAGCAGTCATTTAATACTGCAAAAGCATTCATTTTGAATCTACTCTAGTAATGTCACTGCTAATAGCTGCTAATCCAAAAATTGCTCCAGGACATTCGAGTTTCGACAATCATCTCACTCTCAGGTCGCCGATTCGCTACATCATGCTCGTCTACCAAGTCGTGTCAAATCGACATTCAGCCTAGACAGCGCTACAAATAACACTACGGATATCACCTCAACATAAGCCATCTGCTGTACTTCGAAGGTAAAATGAAACCAATTCGAAGGACTTTCACCTTTCCACGTTGCTGGCTCGCAAGTAGATCAAGTACATGCTGCAGCTTCCTGAACTTGTGTTCCATTATTACCTTGACCCGGAGCAGGACGAGCTCAATGGCAAAGTGGAGTGCGACAAAGACTGACGAAGAGGAGGATGACGGCGAGATTATCATTGTGGCCTTCCCTGTCTGTTCAGAGAATCCTAGTTTCAATCCACGACCTACTCAAGAGCAAATGACGTTGTTGACCAATTTGCTCGGTAACCCGTCTCAGTTTTTCAAGTTTGTGGTGTATTGGTTATAGGAATATGTAATCTGATGTTTTCATTGAAACCAATGATCATTTCAGCCTGCTCTCGAGCTTACTTTTGAGCCGCTATACCCAAGGGAAATCCTTGGACTTCTGAATCGAGTATTTGGCCTTGTCCTTCGATCTTTTTCCAAGTCAATCGTTGAACGCCAAGCGCTGACAACATATGGACGTTGGTTATTGAATGATTGATGTAATATGGGATTCATTCGTATGTCGATTTTTGCACTCGAGTGTTCTAACATCTAGCTCATAATTACACAGATCCTACAAGCTGAATTTCTGAGCCCCCTGTCATCGAATTACGATGTTCCCGGTCAGACGGTTAGTGGTGAGCTTGCCTCTTAGAAGTACGTTTCAGGTGTACACTCACTCGCTATTCGGCATGAGCCCGACCCGACTTAACTCGGGCTGAAATGAATGTAGCATCATGAACATCGTGTTCAGACTGACAGCTGCAGCTGAATCAAGCGGGCTCATGTATCCTCAAGGACACCAGTTTGGGAATCAAACTTTCCATTATCCACAAACTATACTAAATGTGAATATTATAGCAAGTGTGTCTACATGCTACAGTACAGGTAATCCTACTTACTCCATCTACGGTATTACGATGTGCAGATTGTCACATCTCTGGGGGACTTGCCTTGGCAAGATGAAGTAGACGGGTGCTAATGCAATCGAGGTTGAATCCAATGCCTTCTTGGTATATGACCTTCTCAGTTTCCGGATCAATGGTGTTATCCTTCAAGCTATTCTTCAGCTTCCTTTGCTCTTGGACTGGAAAACGGAGTGGTTCATTCGCGGCCCATCATTACATCAAAAATACTACTTACACTCCATGACCGCTAGTCTTTTTTTTCCAGCTTTGGTCATTTAAACCTTTGGCTTCTTGTTCTTTCTAAACAAACAGTAAGCTATCACCTACGCTCCACAAAATCGGTCAACTCACATCTAATAGTGTATAGTGCAACTTTCCTACTTGATGGTTGCATTCTTCTGCCAAGGCTATACTGTTCTGGTCGTCGTGAGGAACACGTCCTTCAAGAAAATGAACCGCGCTGTTCATGCCCCTGAGGCTAATGATAGTTCGAATCAGTCGTTGCAGCCGCGAACGTGGAGATGATGGACAGAACAGAACGTACAAAGCCAGTTGTACGCTATCTTTAGCATCTCCATATGCAAGCAGAGGTTCGCAGTAGTTGAGCAGATCTTCGGTACTTTTGTACCAGGCGGCGATCAAGCTACGCATGGAGGAGCCGGTGTTGTGGTAGAAGTAGGATTTATGGAAGGAACTCGTTGAAATCTGCTTCGAGATGCTTGGCTGGACTTTAAATATGCCCATAAATTTCTGCATGGGCATCTCATTAGTAGTGAACACGTCAAGAATATACAAGAACCAGTTTTCAGTCATCCATAGAACAAAACGCATTGATTGAGCTGGTTCTTCATGGGGTTATGCCATTGTTCCGATGACTGATAAGTATGTCACAATCATGTTACCGTGTCCAAGCTCGCCCACAACACATAATTGCCTACCAGCACGCCTGCCTCGATTGTACAACGACATTTCTCACACTGCTGCATCACAAACAAGGAGGTGTTGCAAGTTGGCAAGGAGTTGAAAATGAAATTAGATGGATGATGTCGATGCTCGTCCTTTGCACGGCCAGAACTCTTGATCAATGAATAACGAACAACGACTCGGAACTTAAGGACCTACTAAAAAGGAATACGACAGTTGTACATTCTGTCCAACTTGAACTTGAATTTAGATTAAGTTACCAACAATGAGATGTTCAGGATATCTCAGCGTGTCAATATGTGCAGGCGTGAATAAGCTGCTACTGAACACGTCAGCCTTGCACTCGAAAGAGGATGAAGACGCGCTGATACTCTGATGTGGTGTTTCTCTACTACATGCGGCGGGTGTGCGCTCTCGGACCCCGGACTCTGAGACCCCGAAGCCTACTACTGCCGCTCTCTAAGTCTCTACCTCTGCTTCGCACTGGCACTAGTACTGGTGCTCCTCTCCTGTCCTTCTGCGTCTCTCCTGACTCCGTTCTCCTGCTGACTCTGTTCCCCCGGCCCTCGCACAGGGCTCCCCGTTACACTACTTATGTAGCAATACAAGAAGAAATTGGTTTGTTCAGAGCAATTTCTCTTCAAAGCCGGAACGCAGAACAAACTATTTGAAGTCCCATAATGAAACCTCTTCCTGATACCTGCAGATTACCTGACAAGCATTTCCCGTGCTACACACTACTGTCAGTTGATATATATACACGCTCCTCAAAAGCGATTGAAGTCATGCAGGTTGCTGTATCGGAGTTGGCCACGAGCTCTGCGTGATATGCTCGCACGCTAAAGATGAGGCGTGGTCCCAGCACAAACATCTGTATGTACGAGAAAATTTCAAAAATAGCAGTAGAAATCTGAACTCCCACAGAATCTAGGTCCTATAAAAATGATGAACAGCAGTCACACGTAGATATTGATGACGGATCGGCGCACCGAGATATCTGGAGAGAGCTGAATTCTGAGGGCGGAGCAACAAACAGCAGCAAAGCTAGCAGGTGCGACCTTTCAGCGGACAAGGTGACCGCATTCAAATTACGAGCTCACCTTGCAAAGTAAGCCACATGAGATTTTAGTAACACCGCGAAACAGTCCCCGATAATCCCCCTTGTCGATTGTCGTCGCAATTCACGGAAGTGTTTTACAGCAATCCAAACTGAAAGACACAGTGCGAGGACCTCCCATATAGTGGTGAGTGCCCAAGTCATGGATATCAGTAGTAGGTCGTCTGCTTCATAAATATAAGCGCATGCATGTATGCCGGAGAGGATGAGTTCCTCTGATATTCGTCAAACGAGCCGATTCCTTGATATGTAACTAAAGCTTACCCCCTGACATATACCTGAGTATTATTGCGGAAATCACACCGCAGCCAATGTTGACAATCAGGAAGATTATAATGAGAAAGATCAGCATCTTTCTGGATCTCTGATACATGGCATGCAACCGAACGAGCATGATAACTTGTACGATGTTTAAGTCAATGGCACTGAGGTAATACAGCAGAGTTGCTCACCGCTCAGCATTGCAGCTACAATCACATTGATCCAATTTAGTGTGGAATACAAAATAGCACCTGAAACACCCAATTAACGATCATCCTTGAAGAATCAAAATTTCGAAAGAAACTCACACCTATTGTGGTCATCATATTGAACCAAGAAGCTGTCCTCGCACTCACTCCTGCACAGGAGGACAGTTAATAGGAGAGGAGCTGTAAGTACTAGAGCAGGATACTTACTGCATCCGTCACCGAAGATACTGTGTGCCACCAATCAGAGGACACGAATACGTTGTATAAAGGAGACTCACCCATCATAATATTAATGCTAATTGTGAGAGATAGCTGATCAGCACAGTGCCATCATATTAACCCTGAAACATACATATAGTATGGCATTCCAATGTAGCGTATCTAGAGCAAATCAGAGTCAGCATAATTTGTCAACTGCGCTTAGAACATAAGCCACTTACAATGAGATATAGAACAGTCATGAAAGACCAGCGTTGCCTCTGTGTCGATATATTTGTACCATTGCGTCAATTTCTGAAACGGGCGTTTACTCACCCAGATCAGTTCAACCTATCGAACCGTTCTTAGTGAGGTGGCTGCACTCGCAGTAATGGCATCAACCCACCTCTTGTCCGAACGTCAATGCTAGAAATACTATAAGGATATCAATGGTTCTACAATAACATTTCACTCACCCCAATCGTATATCAGTGCGGTAGATGAGGCAACTGCGAAACCATGTTAGCATGAGATACCATCAACATGACTGGCTCTCCACGAACATGTAAAATAGCTGGATAAACGAAACGAGTTGATTATCGGCCACCAACTGGGATCATTCGAGACTAGCGTCATTTTTGAGAGGGAGTTCAGTGTGAGTGGGGGAGTTGATGGGCATATAACGGCGGCTTTCTTCCTAGATATACTACTACTTGGCGCCACCTGTGTCGGCATAATGGAGATGAATGTGCATTTTCGCCTCAAAGCCCTTGATTAAGTCGGCTGAAGGTTCTTAGTAACTTAGATCGTGGTACGAACCAAAGTGGATTTTGGTTTGAAAGCTGCCAACCTGGTAACACTTACACAGAATGATTAAGCACCGACAAAGGTCAAATTTAAAAGTGGTTCGTGAATTGCGACGTTGGGGAATTGTGCCAAATTTTCCTGGTCACATGTACCTGATGCATCGTATTCAGCCAACCTGTTATAATACCTGGATGACACAAAAAAATGACAAGGGTTGTGCGACTCTGATGCGATTCGGAAAGCAATGCTACAAACGCACTGTACTGATAGTGTTGTGGGCAGAAGTCCGCCATTCTGCCAACTGGTTCTGCCAAACCGGTTCTGCCCGGCAGATGGCAGAATTCCGTGGGCAGAATCTGGCAGAATGACAAACCACTGGGGATCACAGTGAAAGATGTTCCAATAACTTTCGCCGCCTTATTTGGCCATAGTAAACTTTTCCGATAGAGTCAGAGCAACTGCACTTCCTTACACGTAGATTAGAAGAAATTTTCTGTGTACAGCTTGTACTAGTACATAGACAATCATTACGATTGCACAATGTTTGCCGCTGCACTTGCCGGACGCCCTGTCTCATCCTTCATAGCCGACAATAGGGTAGCACTCTGTCTCCGAAGCGCTGCAATCTCTCGGTCAACACATTTGAAGCACTGGCAAAGATTCGAGCCAATCATCAATGAATCGGTGAACAAATTAAAATATCATAGTTAACTATCCATTGCTAGCAATCACAACAATTACCGTAAATGTGGCCGTGGGGCTACATGTAAATGTTTGACTTTATGTAGGAACGATGTATTTTCATGGGGACCAAGCAAGTTGTCGTGCGCTCAATGTACTGTCTTATGCTTAGATTATCCTGCGAACGAGAGATGGGGCCAAAGCCAATTAATTGAACTGCAGGTCTATCAGTGCTATGGCGAGCGCAAAAGTCGTATAACGCAAGTATCATTAAAATAATTAACAATGGACACTTAATTCCTGCGTGGCGGAGACCCACCTAAGCCGACTAAAATATTCATTATATGCTTTACGCGGAACCCTGCAACTAGTTCAGAACCCGTCCGTCATGGAAGTATTTTGTCTGTGCCGCCTTTGCGACGCCGATTACAAGAGTTCAGTCAATATACGACACAGTAAGTTCTAGATAATCACGTACGTAACGTTCGGTTTTCAACGTCACGGGTTAGGTCAATATTCATAACCCAGTGGTCTAGACTGCCGTGTCAAAAGGAATATTACCATACTGCCGGATCGAACCAGATATTGCGATGCTGCTCGGTCCTCCACTAAAAATTACGAAAGTTAATTGTCCTTCGTGAAATCGGGAATCTGCAAGTTCTGGCACAAGAGGTACATCTGGCAAGCGGCAGAACTGTGGTAACCATTAGCACATTAAAATCAACGTCGGCCGATAGGACATTCACCGTCGAAAGTACGTGATTGGACCAAGTACATGTCTTCTGATATTTCTGAGTAACGTCAGAGTATATGTCAGAAGTGTAACGCCACACCTTTTCAAGGTACTTGCTACTCACTGCCATGTTGGCGCCAGTTCTAAATGCGACTGGAAATTTGTTCTATTGGGAAGCCTGGCAGCAATCGACACGAAGGCGCGTGGTTCTGGGATTGCCTTCACTTAATCAGTTTATTTATTTTGATCAGTCTCGGCAAACACATATAATGGCGCTAACAATCACTGCTTTGTGCCACTTGTACTCTGAATACAGCAAATCAGGTGTGGCGGGATATTTTGCTGCTTGTACACTAAATAATAGGATGATGTAGATGCGGGATGTTGGTGAGGTATGTCCGGTGTTTCATCCAGCAACTGATTGAACTTTATCTGTGACTCGCGTGGATGTACTTTAATATGCTACTGTCTGCCTCAGTTCCGTCACCTACCCGATGTGCGTATAATGTTTGCGACTCTCAACTAATACTATTTGTCGGAAACTGCGAATGACTTGTTCTACTGGTAAGATTCTACTTAGGCGCATTTCTACGACGGTCGCCGCTCGCAGACAACATAATGTTGGTTGTAGCAGCTACAAATACTCTAGTTTCCATACAAAGCATCTCTGGACTTGGGAGGGTTAGAAGATACGATAAAATTTGCAGTAGATGGTATGCCGAGGAGTATCTAGTTCCATCATCACTGAAAATTATTCCTTCCGATCCTCCGAGATGGTGCTCAATATATAACAGCAAATATGATATTATGATTGAATTAAAAACAATGGTTGTAACGCATGTATACCGTAAAACTGGGATTGAGCTACTCAGAATCGAAAGCGGCATCTTCCTGCGCCTTTCTCTGCTCAGCTAGCGCTGTAACAGACATCTTCGATACGACTTCCGGTGTGAGGTCTTGTCGATGGTTTTTTCCAAAAATCTTCCTAAAGAGTCACATTAGATATCTGATACGTAGTAGGGCCGCCACACATACCTAGTCCCACCATTCAAGAAGTTTTGGCCACCCTACGTTGTGCGGCAGGGCCAGGAAGGTTCTCAAAGAAGTCGACGATGTTGTTCCAGAACGCTTCGTAATCGAAGTCGCCATCGATGGTGCGCCACGATGAGACGCTCGACAGCGCAAAACGAACCTACCAGAAGGAGATCATAAGCTAGACATTGATGGTAGAAAGTCATGTTTACTTACTTGGCAAACGACATAAGCGATAGAGCGCGGGGTAACCTTCTTCATATTGATGATAGAGGCCACGCAAGTCTTGACCTTGACCTGATTTAATGCCCGCCGGGCGCGCCTGTTATTCTCCAGGATGTCAGCACCATCGCCATCGCCATCAGCTTCTTTTGCAGAAGATGGCGATGTAAAATATAGCTTTAAAGCCTAGCACCACCATAACTTTGAGTGAAATATTCGCGACTATAATTTGGTGTACTGACCTGGATCAAAATCTTGGACTTGAAGAGACCTTTCTCTAGGTCGCTATCGTCGAAAGAGTAGTTCTCGTAAAGGAACAGCGGCCAAGAATTTTCCGACACAATAAAGTCTGAAGTTCTATCGCGAATGCCAGCCTTCACGCTGCTGAGGCTTCAGCATCACATAAGAATTCACATACGTTAATACTTACCGGTCATCATTCCAGTCCCACTCAGCAGGGCAGAGTAAATGCCCGCAAACGTCGTGTGTAAATCCGCGCAACTGCTTGTCATCGGGCCTCAGTAGAGTAGACGGACGAAAATCCTGATTGATCCATGCAGCGATGAGATCCTTGAGAGTGGACGTGTCATCACCACGTGCTGCATCGGCTCCTTTCCTGAGCTATAACTTTATGAACATGCGGCAGCGTAAGATGATGAAGAGCACAGACCTTTTTTATCATATCTTCACATTCGTCGATGTCAAGGTTTGAAAGTTTGCCATGTAGCCAGGGCAGAGTCTGCGCTAATGTGATGTAGCCATGTTGCAGGCGATCCTGCCTGAATAATAGAGTTAAAGGTGTCATGAAGAGAGAGAGAGAGAGAAACGACCTACTCTGGGGTGGTACCCACCACCAAGCCATCTACCAAGCCTGTATCATACCTGCGATCGTTCTCGGCGATTAAATCTTCCAAACTGGTATACAGAACAACCATGCGCCGAATCGCCCTGCCTTGAGCGACGTAATAAGTCGTCTTTCTTTGAGGACCAATGAGGATGACTTGGAGACAGAAAGATGGTATATGACGAACCTCTGCTTCGTCCCTCTTTCTTCCTTCATCGTTTGCAGTTCATCTTCCAGTGCGGCGATGCGACGCTTGGCCCTTGCCTCTGCGGAGATAGGCACGGCCCCTGAGAGGTCTGGAATTATGGGGCCGGCATGTGCACCATTGTCAAGCCCTGATACAGACTCGGCGGACATGCCAAAGTGACGGATCTCAATCTGAGGTGAAGGCAACAAAAAGAGGGTAACGAATAACGAAAATTAAAGAGCGACGGTGAAGAAAGAGCGAATGATGGTGAAGAGAACTGATGCAGGTGAGTAGTAAGAAAATCCGCCTGTAGACCATTATATATACATACTCGCTAAAATGTCGAGACATAAAGGGCATTTCCAAACGAGGATATGGGTGAGGGTGTGAAACTAAGCGAGTTTTGTCCCTTGAAATGTGGTATCATAACGTACTAGTTGTAGAACTAGTAGGCGGGGATATATTGATTGTGACAGTGCTAATATTGCTGGCACCGCTGGCCATTGCGGAAGTCGTGATTGACACCCCAACTTGAACATAGCCTGGGTGCAATGTCAGAGTTGAAGTCCCGATAATGAACCAACTTACGTGATTCGTACTCACCCGCCCTTCAAGTTTGCATCGCTCCTATTGCCCAACTTGAGCGTAGTTGACTTTCGCTTCGGCATATTAACTCTGCGACAGGTTATCGTTACTGAGTACTAGTCAGGAAAAAGTTGATGCTCGAGGCAAACTTCTTCAGGAGACTGAGTCTGACTCGAAGAGGAGCCTGCCAAGTGATCGGAGAGCGGCCGCGACAATGCCCGAACACTGAAAGTGATTAAAACAAGTACCACTGGCATGCTAGATACTACTATGAACAAAGCCTAAATCACCTGCCGTCACTGTGTATGAGTAATTAAATTCTTGTTACACGACCGTCCGGATTACTTGTGAGTGTCAGCTGAGTTGCCAATGCGGTACGCCGAGAGCATACCAACAACCTGTAGGTTGATTCTGACTTGAGGGACAACTTCAATAAGTTGGAGAGTACTTACCTTCTTCGTACTATGGCCAGCAATCACACTATTAAGCCATACCAATGACAGAACGAACCCAGGCACACGCGAGCAATGAGTATAAAAACTCACACCATGCACCAAACGTACTCAGGTACTGGCCGATCAGGAGTCCAATCTGATATCGCATAATGAGTGATATTGAGGACAACTAGGTAGATCGCGGAAGTAAGCCACATACCTGATTCGACCAAGAAGCAGGTTGACCAGCAAGATAAACCAACCATGCCGGGACGAAGCAAATAGCAGTAACATATGCTCTGGAATTTGGCCGTCATGCAGCACTGTCGAACACCAGTAAAGATCGTGGAGATTTCGATGATAGCAGGGACACACGACAATAGAGTCGTCTGTAGAGCGCTGAATCCGAACGAAGCGAGGATGAGTGTTTGCTGGTCTGTCAATGAATTAGGCACATTGTCCAAAGCTGAGAAGGGGGCGAAGAGCGTCTTGGGGTCGGTCGGAGCTTCGATCATCCTAGAGATGTTGATGTGAGGAATGAAAAATTACAATTGTATCGAATACGTACTGCTCCAAGTCCATCTTGAAGTGCTTTTTTCCGCCCCCGTTTGGTTTTCCTGGGCTAACGGTAAGACAACGACTTATACCAATTCATTTAACAGACGTACCTTAATGCGCTGCATGGCTTTCGCCCGCTTAACCAGGCGTTACTAGTAGTAGGCGAGTCGAATAACAAGAACCTTCATCCAGCGGTGACGTCTTAGATAAAGGGGAAAACTTGAACAACTAGAAACCTCCATATACTCACCAGAATGAAATGGCAAGGATTAATCCAGTGATGATCATGAGACTGCGATCTATCAGAGAGAGTATGGGGTAATAAAAAGGAATGCCCGACCATTGCTACAGTTCAAAGCCTTTCAAATTGGTATATGAAGTACCAAAGCTGATGAAACCAGAGAAAATTTGTGCTTGAGTTTGCTGGCTTAGGCGGCAACATCAAGCATCACATTTGTAAACACACCAGTGCCATTCGTCAGAACTATTCCTAAGGCGTTTAATTAGTTGGCTTGCCGATCATTTGCGTATGAGAACTGAACTTACACCAACGAGCAACCCGAAGGGGTCTGCTCCGTTCCGGGTGTAGAAGATGGAGCTAATAATCAAGAATCCGGCAGCGGCCGACTCCTCACACGCCTAGCAACAGGCTCGCACAGAGAAGTCCAGCAAAGTTTTTTGCATGCTGCATGAGATGCAAGTGTGACCGCCCAGACGAAAATACTGATACTGATACGTGTTGTCCGAGTCATTAAAGTTCATATCAATAATGGTTTTGAAGCCTACCTCATCCATTCACGACCGGGAATCTTTGAGGAGCAAGGTTCTTGGGATACTCGAAGACAAGATAACTGAGGTAGAACACTGTCGCGGTGCCGAGCCTGGAAGACACCGTGACTGTAAGGCATATGGAAAATCGAGTAGTGTATATCTTCTCACCAATTGCACCTGAAGACAGTCACTTAGCTTCAGGCTTAAGCATCGACTCCAAGATAAGAACAGCTCACTCATTCGTAGTGAAGTACATGGCCTCCCTGATAACACACGGAGTCAGCACCGGGTTGGCTAGTCTCAGGCTTGATACACAGCCCTTACTACTACTCAATTCCAAGGATGGCTTCAAAGCCCAAGGTTGTCTTGCTCGTAAAATGGACCCTGTGCGCGAGCTGAGCGCTGATTCATGGTGAATACAGTCAACATCATGCAGTAGAGAACTCCGAGGCCGAGTCAGGCTGGACTGCGATCATTGTCAGACGCGATCATTGTTGATTCAAACAACAGTTGACATGACTCACCATACATCAAACTCATCTCGTGTTAGGGTTGCCTTCTCTTGTACTTTGGCAGGCAACTTGAAGTTGGCGGACGAAAAAAACGCGTTTGGTTCAACTGGTCAGTGCAGCCAGGCTGCCTTTTCTCTCGGTTGTGGCGGCTTTGCGCCGTGACAAAGTTGGCGTGCCTTCCAATCATTCGCGTGTTTCGTCCACTCGCATGTATTCACAGATGGTCTAAATTACTCTCCAACTTGAAGTTGTATTGCTGGCTTGCGAGGCGTTCAATTTGGAGGGCCGAGGCGCCGCTACCAAACCTGAATAGCATCACCTGACCATCGGCCGAGGCAGTAGCCGGTAAATTCCCTCGAGATTATGATAGTGCTCAACTCGGTCATGGTAGGATCCTAGTGCTTTGATACAAGTTAGTATCGGGTTTCCGGTTTGATTCATTCAATTCGGGCCATATATGATACGGTGACTTTGTGCGGCAGGTCTGTAGTACCCAGTGGGTCCTTGGCAAGATGCTCAACGCGTGAGGATTAATCGGCACGGATACGTATATACTCTCTGCGGTCATAAACATAGTATGTGACGATAGAGGTAGTCACCGATGCCGAAAGTAACATACGTGCCTACTTATATTGAGAGCTGCGACGTAACTACTACAATGATGAACAACAAGTCAATATTTTGAAACGAAAACGAAACGAAAACTGAAAACATGATCATAGCGTGAACGTCCTTGGAGAATTATTGTCCGTTTCCCGCAAAAATTATCCGCAAAACATACTAATGCTTTCGATGCTTGTTAAGACCTTTGCCAGCTCTAGACTTTTTGTCGCCCTTCGAGGATTTAGACTTGCCAGACCCGGAATTCTTCTTGGGTTTACCGGTAGAGCTGGTAGTACTATCACCCGCGACGAGATTAGAACTGGGCACGATGGCATCCATGGTGATGGTTTGGAACACATAATGTGGAGGAGGCTTTGAGGTGCTGGAGCGGTTGCGATGACTCAACTCGGCCTTGGCATTACCATCTTGCTCCGATTCTGACGAAGGCTCGTATGATGAGTCACGCTGGCGTTTCACGCCTCTGAAACGCACAGCGTGCCAGTTGACGTAGCGCAGGTGTGCTGTAAGATCCACCGCGGACATAATCCTAAGCGCGCCGAGCTCCCAGTCAATGGGAAACGGTGGGATGACGAAATTTTGGAGGACGGAATTATCGATAGCAGATGCATGTTCAATGTCTCTCTGAAAACTGAGGAATAGACTTCTCATTTTTGACATGCCTCGGTTGAGGATCTCCGTAACTGCATCCATGTGTAATTCGGGTACCAAGGTCTTGATTGAATATAGTCAAAACGACTCGCATAAATTATAATGATAACTTACCCCGTGGGCCCTGTGCTCCGCCTTGCCGTTACGCATATCAATGGGTTTATCTTCTCTCCTTTTAACCACAGGAAGTATTCAACTGATTTTACATGGCACCATGTATGATCCGCAATCCTGACGGGCTCCTTGAAATTGCGTGGCGTAGAACGCTTATTGATGAAGTCCTTGAGAGGAAGGGGCTCAGGTTTTTTGCAGAGATCGCTATCCTTACGGTTATGCAACGTCTTCGACGCGGTAGACTTGATTGCAGGACAGGCGTAAGGTTTTACTTCGCGTAAGAGGACAATCGACGCTAAGACCGCCTCTGGATGTTTTGCGATCATGGACTCCACTTTTTCAAACACGTGATCCCAGTCCTCCGACAAAGCGGTCTCTCCTAGGAATGGAATAAGTACAACTTCTGTGGGACCTTGCGTCGCGGTCAACGAGATCATCATATCAGGTGTTACCGACTGGTCTGTGATATGAAGCGGATAATTCATATGGATCTGCGGGGATATTGCCCTGCGATTGTAAGGAAGATTCTCTATCGCAAGCGTGAACGATTTCTTCAAGTCGTCGTAGAATGCTTCATGCAGGACGGTGGGCATGTCGATGGTAAGGAGATGCGCGTTATAGTCGTAAGTCAGTCTAGTCAAAGCGCCCAAATTAGCATTACTCGAAATAGATTAATGCAGTCAACTCGACCTGGGCTTTATCGCTACTCGGCCCGTTTCCCACACCGCGTGCTCTAATAGATCGAACTCTCGTGATCCCATGCCAGGAAATTCCTACGATATTTGGTAAGCAAATAAAATCGGCCTTGACTTTGGCAGAAGACTTACCGCGTGGCTTTTCGCTGGAGTCGGTCCAGTTAAATAATTCCATGCCTCCCATACAACTTCAACTCAATTAGAATGTAACAGATACTAACTTTTCATTGAACATACTGGGGGTAAAGTGTTCAGAACTGTAAAACTGCTGGACATCCGAATCTGAGTCATCCGACTTATCCGACTCGTGATCACACAAAGGAACTTGAACATTCGTCGAGTTTGACTCGGGGGCAGACCCGGTAGTCACAGTTGTAGGGAGTTCAAGTTCACGGGCAGCTGCTGTTTTGTTCTCAGGTTCTTGCACCTCCTCTTTTAGTACTGGTGGCATCATCATCATGGCAGGCAGGAATGTTTTGGTAGTTTGTTCTGCATTTTTGTTTTTCGGTGGCAAATCTGGGGATACAGAATTAAATGTCATGAGATTAGACTCAGAACTTAAGTTGAGGGTGAGCGTACTAGCACTCCGAGTCAGGCTGGCAGCTGCAGCAGGCTTGGCCCGGGGTATCGCCTGTGGACGGGTAAAGTTATGGCTGGTGTCATATGGTCTTTTGTTTGAGGGCTTTGATGAGAAAGAGTTGACATTAGACTTAATGTCAGAGTGGGCTACTATGGCGGTAGGCATGACTGTTGGATGTGTTCAGTTGTCCTCGTCAGTCGTCACTGTGACACTGCATAACTCGAAGAAGCTCCAAAAGAGATAATCAATGAGATTACAAATGATAGCGATCATCTTGGACGCCGCAAAACGGCAACTGCCGTTTTCAAATTTGCGTGTCACGCCAGCCAGTTGCAGTATGATACTGCACAGTTAGTAGTACTAGTACCGTGACGGGCTGCCAGTCAGACTCGGACTCGGATAACATCATTGGTATGATTCGGAGGCTCGGGTCGATCATCTGGCATGGATGGGTTTCAACATGATCATCATGATGGTCAGACTTACTGTGACTGCGGTGACTCACGCGGTGTCACACGCAAGTTCGGGTTCGGAGGCGAGCAATAGAATCGAAGAAGTCAGACTCACGGCGCTCACTGTTCAAAACCTTCAAGTTCTCAGGCTAGAGCTTGACATGATCATCATGATCATTGGAAGCTGCCGCTATTGCTCGCTCCAATCATGATGTATGTCACTTATCCCCATCGCGAGTTCAATCTGATCAACCTGACTCGAACTTCTTGAAGGGGTTCACTGGACTCACTGGCAAGTCTAACAAGTAATAACTGCCAGTGTGGGTCATCATCGTTGACCGTTTTGTCACTTCCGATCCGTAGCAGCGACCGCACGACGTCCTGCCACCATCATCATGATTATGATGTCGCGATTGAGTACTGGTCGACGTCACGGTGTTTCGAATCTGGCACTTCCGAGTCTGGGCCGAGTTTCAAGTTGGCTGTGCCAACCGTTGACTCGGGTGATAATGATCATATGGCCGCCAGTGGCAGATCATGTTTGCACACAAGGCTCATGTTCGAAGAGAAGAGCCCGAGGGCTTTTACACTCGTTTTACGTACTGGCAGCCTCGCACTAGCCTCGCGGGATCGAATCTCCAGGATCAGTTGGACCCTGGGCCCTAGCGGCCGCACCTTTTTACACGCCCGGGCCAGTGAGTTTTGTCTGAGAACTTGAACGTACGAACCCCAGGCCCAGGAATTACTACTAGGTGACTGTAGTCATGCGGTACAGCCAGATTTTGCATTATGATGTACATAATTACTGCAATCATAGTCACGGTAAGCTTAAATACACTGGACTGGTGTCAGTCATGCACTCGGGGTATACCACCATACGTTCTGACCGTCCAAGTTACCGTTCGTTCTGAATGCCAGCAGGTGAGGATCCCCCCCTTTAACTGGTGATGCACTAGATTAGCAGTGACTAAAAATCGGTACTATGACTCGGATTACTAGACCGCCGCGGCCGTGGCAGTCACCGCAAAGCCGCTGAACAAAGCTTCAAGTTCGTTGAGGTCGATTATGCCGCGTCGGTCGTACTTCGGAGCAAGGCAGTGCGTTCGAAAAGGCAGGATTTCAGCTCTGAGATCTTCATGTCAGATGTGAACGATACAAGCACTTTTCGATACTACAAGCCGCTCATTCAAGCTTCCACGGTCACTAATTCCAGTCCCTCCCAGCCACCCCTACATCCTATGAGTCTGCCACCCCCAGGCCACCATCCCCGTCACCACCATCCCCGTCACCACCGTCCCCGTCCCCACCGTCCCCGTCCCCACCGTCCCCATCCCCACCACCCTCATCACCGCCCTTCATACCCCTCCTATTTCCCCAATCGCCACTCGTTTTGCCATCCCTATTTCCCCAATCACCACTCTTTTTACCATCCCCATGTTTCCCATCACCCGCATTCTCCCCGCTACCCCCAGGCCCATCTGACTTATCACCCGCTTTATCACCTCTTATGTTACCAGAGTTGGCTGTAACTGGTTATAACGAGTCAGTAGTGACCGCCGCGGCCAGTGCAGGACCGGTGGATTCGGAAGTCGTTCAGGTTGATCAACAGCTTGAGGATGACTTGGGCATGGATGACATTTGGTCTTGTGTAAAATTGCGTTGAAGGTTTAATAGTCATGGTCACCGTATTGGTACCAGTCACTACTAACCGTCACTGAATCGGATACCTGAGGCTTCACCGTCGGACGTACCCTTACATACCTCACATACCCAGCTAATCCAGATCATACTGTCACTATCGAGTTGCATATACTATTACTACTAGTACTACTGTCATTACTGAATCAAATTGCGTTCAAGTTGTTCAAGTTGTCTGACTGTCACTAATACTCCCGGGTCGATGATATCATTATTCCAACTTGGTTAGATAAATTTAACCCCGGCTTACTAATTGCTCACGGCTGAAGATCGGGAAGTGCGTTCTCCAGACACTGAATCACGTGTGAGTGTGACTGATCATGTCTCGAGAACGCACTATCCTGACGAGCAATGGTTTTTCATGACGACTGAATCTTCTCTTACTCTCAAATGCAGTGACTAGAATAACGAGTGGTTTTTTGGGGGGTTTTGGTTTCTGCACACCGAAGGTATTTGCTATGTCTCTGAATCGTGTGCAGATTAGTTTTCACGCGCGATTAGTGCTCATGTCACGTGATTCGTACATGCAAGTCACTAAAGCGTGAAGAAAAAGGGCGTGATAGTACTGAAAGACTATGAACATACGGAGGCAAGAACAAACCCGAAAAGCAGAACCAAGAACCTCGAGTGTGAGGTAGATAAGGGAGTTTTTTGCTGGGAACATGACACAACCCATAATGAGTGAGGTTCACTATGGTCGTGGATATGGCGATAACAACCCCCCAAAACAAGACTGTGAGGAAGGACTCAATTGCACAAAAGATAACTACCCTCTTGCTGTTCCCAACAAGCCAGCCCTGCCAGCCTCGCAGAATGATCTCCAATATTCACTTGACTGGCAAAAAACACTTACAACATCTGATGAGCCAGTTATCAATCACATTCCTTCATCACTTGATCATAATCCGACAAATTCTATTGCTATTGACACCAACAATAACAGCTCTGTTTCATGGACAAGTAATCCTATGACATTGAAGAAATTTCCTATTACTGCTCCAAGTTATCTCAATGAAGAGCAGACCTTGGCTTTCAATATAGTAGTGCAGCATCTAATGGAACACTTGCAAGGAAGAAATCCTCCCCAACTCCTAATGACCATACACAGACAAGGTGGAACAGGAAAGACACGCTTACTACAAGTGATTACTTCCCTTTTCTCTGAACTAGGTTGCACTGATCTTTTTGCAAAGACAGCATTTACTGGTGTCGCAGCATGTCAAATAGGAGGAAAGACATTGCATTCATGGGCTACTATTCCTGCAGGAAAGGTACACCACGATCTGACACTTGGATTCATCATCCAAGTAGAGAAACTGCAAAGAAGCAGGTTGCTAACATGTGAGGAAATTTTCTCTTTTCCACAGACAAAATGAGTCTGCTAACAACAGAACTCCTGAATTTTCTCTTGCAAGTGACATTTGCTTTTCAAGCAACAGAAGGTGAGCTTTACCATCATATTATGCATGATATTAATACAGATGATCTCAAGGAATACCACTACAACTGGTGACCGCACCTTTTGGAGGCCTTAGTGCCATCATTCTGGGCAACTTTCATCAGTTTCCGCCTATCACAGGTCATCATCGGACCTTGTACTCTCAGAACCCTCAGATGGCCAAGTGCCAACTTGGAAGAAACATCTATTTGCAATTTGACACTGTCATTCAGCTCAAACAGCAAATTCATATCACAGACATGGTTTGGCATGACATTTTGCAGTGTGTGAGAGTAGGTGCATGTACAAGTACCAACCTCTCAGAAATTCGTCGACTTGTTCTCACCAATGAAGAATGTGATGTACCATATTTTTGTAAATCTAAACACACGTCAATTCTCAGTCTCGTGTAAGTGACTAAGAGAAAAGAAAAACACTAAGAGATAGGTATATAAGCGTCCATGTTGGAATACCAACAATCATACTCCGCATTGCATCACACGTGCACGTTCATGCATCAACACTCCTCCTTGATGCGATGCATATCTCCTCCTCGACTGAATCACCGGAGGCCCAGGTTGTTGCGCAGGCATTCATAGTCCTTTTTTGCAAGCGCCTTTGTGAATATATTGGCAACATTGTCCTTTGAGCAGACGTAGTGAAGCTTGATTTGGCAAAGGGCGACTCATTCTCAAATCGAATGGTGTGCCATGTCGATGTGCTTTACACGCGCATGGAATGAAGAATCTTCAGTAAGGATTATGGCACCATTGTTGTCGCACATGAGAGGTGATGCAGAGGCTTGAATGAAGCCGAGTTCGAGCAGCAAAGTGCATAACCATTTGATTTCTTTTCCGGCCTTGGATGCCGCAATATATTCGGCTTTGCACATGGACAGTGAAACAGTCTTTTGTTGAC
Source organism: Suillus cothurnatus (assembly GCA_016758765.1). NCBI lineage: Eukaryota > Fungi > Basidiomycota > Agaricomycetes > Boletales > Suillaceae > Suillus > Suillus cothurnatus. The sequence goes on along the minus strand of JABBWL010000451.1, from coordinate 12,247 downwards.
GTGTGCTCCATGTAATGATTCCACTGCCAAGTGTGCAGCAGTACCCACTGACAGAACGCTGGGTGTCAGGACAACTTGCAAGATCGCTATCAGTATAGGCCAGGAGGCATGCCATGTGATCACCACCGAGGACAAGCTGTATGTCCCGTGTGCCTTTAAGGTAGCGTACAATGCACTTTGCTGCTTCCCAATGAGCATGTCTGTAGGAGTCTAAGAATTTGCACAGCTGTTGAACAGCATATGCAATGTCGGGCCTTGTACTGATGGCCAGGTACATCAAGGATCCGATGAGGGAACGATAAGGTATGCGAGACATGAGCTCATGATCAGCATCTGTGCATGGGGAGTGGTCATGATGCAAGAGATGAAGCCCAGGATCCATAGGTATGGAGACTGGTACAGTGTCCTTAAGTCCAAATTGCGCAATGACATGATTGATGAGAGCAGTTTGCAATAGGGAAATGGTGTGTGCTACACGATTGCGAGCAATGGCAATTCCTAAGCAAAAATGTGCATCTCCTATCTCTGATATTTGCCATTTGGTTTTTACTTGCGTTTGAAATTGGTGATAATTGATTTGGAGCTTCCAACGGTGAAGAAGTCGTCAACATGTACAGCGATGAGGAGGATGCCAGCATCAGTCTGGCGGTAGTAGATACAGTGCTCACTCTTCAAACATGTGAGCCCCACGACAGCATTGCTTCATTGAGGGTGCGATTCCAGATGAGCCCACCTTGCTTCATCCCATAGAGTCCCTTTTGAAGTTCCCAGACATGGTCCTCAAAGCCAGGCTCAATGAAACTGTCGGGCTGTTCCATGTAACAGACCTCATCGGAGTTGAGCAAGCCATATAGGAAAGTGGTTTTGATGTCAAGCTGCTCAATCTCCCAGTCAAGCGCAGCACCAATATGGGCAAGAATATAGAAGGACTCTAGACATGCGGTAGGTGCTGATGTTTTGGTATAATCTTGGCCCCATACCGCAGAGTACCCATGGCAGATGTATCGTGCCTTGAATCTGGCAGGGTTCCCATGCTGATCATGTTTCAACTTGAAGACGGGCTGGCCTTTCATGATTTTGCAGCCAGCAGGGATGGTGGAACGAGGGACCAGCTTGTAAACACCAAGTTTGTGGAGGGACTTGAACTCCTCCTGCATCGCTGCCGTCCATTGTGATGCATGTTCAGACTGCATGGCCTCAGCATACGTGGTAGGGTCATCAGTGTGCTCTGTTTCAAAATGATCAGGTGTAGTTGCAAAGACTTTGGACAGGTAAGCAATCTCGGCCTCCAAATCAGTCAAGGTACTGTCCTCTCCAGCAGGGTAAGCCTTAGCATCCTCGAGCCCATTACAACGGTCAGCATCAACTAAAGAATTAAGTGCGGCCCATTGTGTAGCATTAGTGTAGGCAATACCTTCAGCAGCATAGTGGCACTCGGACGGGACAGGATTATGTGACAAACGTCATGGCCCAAGGGCAATAGGTAGGACAGGTGGAGCTGGTGTTGGTGGAGGTGGGAGAGGTTGGTCATCATTGACTGTAACATCAGTAACAGTGGCACGCTTGGACAAAGAGGGGAAGGTGAGGCTGGTGGGATTCTCAATGGTAAGGCCAGGGAGCAGGGATGTGTTACTGGAAGTATGGGACTCAATAAGGGACACATGGAATGAAATGAAAACCTTGTGTGACGCACGATGGTAGCAGCAGTAGGCTTTAGAGTCGAGGGAGTATCCAATAAGTACACATTCTACTGATCAGTCTAAGACTTTGGGGTTGTGGCAGTTTTGGATGAGCACAAAAGCTCGACAACCGATCTCACAAAGGTGTGACAGATCAGGTTTTGAACTGAACCAGCGCTCATATGGTGTGTGGCCAACCTGTGAGGTGGAGGGCGTTTGATTAGTCAGATAGCATGTGGTAAGGACAAATTCATCCCAGCAGTTGACAGGGACACCACAGGTTGAACGCATAGCACGGGCCTTGCCCATCAGAGTATGGTGCAGTCGTTCCACACGGCCGTTTTGAGCAGAGGTATATGGCGCGGTAAACTGTTGTTGCGACCTGCATGAGAGAAGCCATTGTTGCATAGAGGCAGACTTGAGTTCCCCATTGTCTGAGCGGTATATACCAACCTTAAGACCAGTTTCGAGTTCACGGGCTCGTTCCCAGGCTTGAAGTGCTGTGAAAGCATCAGACTTAGCTGCTAAAGGGATAGACCATGTGTAGGACGAAAAATCGTCAATGATGTCCATTATGTATTTATTGCCCGATGTGGACACAGTGTCTGGATGTTCCATGAGGTCTACATGCACGATGCCTAACTTCCTAGCTGCCCGACTCCCAACCCGAACCTTTGGGATGCTGGACTTAGTCTGTTTCCCAAGAATACAGGCGTCACAAATGGGGGGTTCAGTAGAGAGATTGATTGGCATACTGGTCGTATTGCCAGAGTGTGCAAGATCATACACCACATGATAGTTCACATGTCCGAGACGGTAGTGCCAAGATTGCAAGGTGGGAAGGTGTTGCACAAGGTAGGCATGTTCTGCAGACAGCTGACCACCTGAAAGAGCATAAAGCTTGCAAGAGGTGAGGGTACCAGACAGCATATGAGTTCCACTGTGTGATTGAACCCAGGAGCTGGTAGCATCAAATGATGCAACACAATGATGCGCTGTGCAGAGTGCAGATACCGAGAGGAGATGAACAGTAGCAGCAGGGATAAAGAGTACGTGGTCAAGTGTAACGTGGATACCCTTAGCAATGACAAGGCAAATGGTGCCAACTCCAATGGCCTGGATGGATGAACCACCAACACCGCTAACAGTGCGAGGGGGAATAGGATGGAGGCTAAAGAAATCTCCCTCAACAAGGGTCGACAATGCTGCATTGGTGTTGGTTGGGGGCCTTATATGTAAGTCCTGCGAAGTCCACCAATTGGGAGTTCTGGCACCAGTCCACACTGGTCTGCAGAGTGTCAACTGCAGCAAGGAGAGCTGAAAACTCGTCATCATCACCTGCAGACAACTCAGGGATGAATGAAGGGGTCATGGGGTCGTACATGAGACCAGCGAATTCGTGGGATTCAGGGGTAGAAGTGGTGCTGATAGATGCAGAGGGAGTTGGGATGGAAGCAATGTAGATGGCCTGGCCAGTTTCCCCATCGAGTAAATAGGCACGTCCACCTTGATCATAATGGACTCCACCTGGTTTGCTGGTGGAGGCAGCACCTTTGCTGACAGGCTTCATGCCAGAACTTCCTTTGCCAGTAGCCTTGTGAGCAGTGCGTTTACAAGCTAAAACCTCATCACGCTTACCCTCCATAGCACCGCCTTTTGCGAAACAGTCTTGGGCATAATGCCCCCAGCTGTTGCAGTGAGTACAGCAGAAAGAGTGGCCAGCACGTCCACACTTGGAGCAGGTCTTGGACTGATTAGCCTGAGGCTGTTGTCCTCCCTTCCTAGTAGCTACCATAGTGATGTCACCTGATCCCTTCAATTTCTCAGTGTCGATGAGTTGTTGTTTGACGTCAAGTCGAGCACGGATGTTGGAGGGACCATATACATTTGTAGAAGAGCTGGCGGAAAGGGCATCTGTGATATGATTGCGCACATGAGGTATGTCATCACTCATGGCATTAAGCATCATGATAGTGAGAAAATCACTCTCCTTGGGCAGTCTGATCGCATATATGCGCCAGACTAGCTCACCAAGTTGAGTACTAGTGGTGGAGAGACAGTCAAATTGGTGGTAGCAAACTGCGAGAGCCTGTTGAATCAACAGGATTTGTGTGATAGGACCAACTTTCTCATGGCGGGACTTGAGACCATCCCAGGCAAGGTATGCGTTGGAGTATGTATGAAGAAACTTCTGCTCTTCAGGACTGGAATGGGTATGCAGAGCAGCTATGATACATAAGTTGTTCAAGTCCCAGTTGGCTGTGCTCGAAGGATTGGCAGAGGGGTCAGGACGGGGGATGATGCCGAGGAGATAGCCACCACCATGCTTCAAGAGTAAGTAGTTTTGCATCTTATCGGACCATACCCCCCAGTTGTTGATACTGCAGTTGAGTACTTCAATCTTCTCTAAGTCCATCTGGCTAAGTGTTATGGCGCTAACAGTAGGAACAATGACATGAGCAGTATTTCCAGGTGGGGCTAGTCCCCCACCCTTATTACCAGAACTGTGCGAGCGCATATGAGGGCCTGTGGCAGTACTTGTGGTTGCTTTCAGTGGCATGATGAGTGACGAAAGAGAGAGAAAGAGAGGGAAGAGTGGGGAAAGAGATTTGTATCTTGCTATCCCAGTTTAGAGGTTTTGGGGAAGATAGTTATCGCCCAAAGAGGAAGAATTAAGCGTTCTTTGAGATGCTGATAGAAGTTGACGTTTCACATCGCACGTTCTAGGCCTTTAAGGTATGGCGGGAACGGGCTTTGTGGATTACCGATGTTTAGATGGTTCTGCTCTTTGTTTACGATAGAGCAGGGCTCATAACCTGTAAATCTAAACACATGTCAATCCTCAGTCTCATGTAAGTGACTAAGAGAAAAGGAAAACACTAAGAGATAGGTATATAAGCGTCCATGTTGGAATACCAACAATCATACTCCGCGTTGCGTTGCATGTGCACATTTGTGCATCAACATTTTTCAACTCCACCATGGAAAGTTCTCATCACTCCTCATAACAGCATACAATCCAAATGGAACACAAGAGCTACAGAAAAACACTGCTCTCTGACTGGAGAGATATTATACATCTGTCCTGCAGAAGATTCAACTCATAACATGCCACTGTCGAACATGCAAAGACTGAATGTAGCAAAATTACCATTGAAGCAAACAGAACAACTGCCTATGATAATTCAAATCTGCAAAGGCATGTGTATCATGGTAACACACAATATAGCAACCAGTGCCAACCTGTCAAACAGTTCACACAGACGCATCACAGACATAATCTTGGACCCCAGAGAGCCGAAGACTGACTTAAGAGGAACTGCAGAAAGAAAAATGTTCCTGCTTTATCCCCCAGCACTGATAATAATTCATCTCAACTTCTGTGAGATATTGCCATTACTGTTACAGTACGCTTGCCTCCTATTCATTTTTTCTTGTCCTTACCCATTGTATTACATCACGACCGCTTGTTACCATCAGATGTCACCTTCCTCCCCGATACCATGTTTGTCTGTCTTCTTGATGACTCGCTCCACGATGCCCTTTCTACGGACAACCCCTCCTCGGACCCCATATTCTCCACTGCATCCGATGCCTTGAACGGCCTTTGTCTCCCTCCCATGAAGTCAGTGCTGTCTGACTGGAAGATTGTCAACGGCATCCTGTACTACAAGGATCGTGCCTATGTCTCCCCTGCTGCCCGCCATGACCTACTTCGCTGCCTGCATGACCATCCCACGGCGGGTCATCCTGGTCGTTTTAAGACTGAAGAACTTATTAAATGGGATTTTTGGTGGCCTGGACTTGGCACTTATGTTCGTAAATATGTCAAAGGATGCTCCCTTTGTCAGCAGATGAAAGCTGATACCCACCCGGTGACCCCCCCCCCCCCCCCTTATCCCCATTTCTTCTGACGCGACTGTACCATTCACCTCCTTGTCGGTCGATCTCATCACAGATCTCCCTCCCTCCGGTGGATTTTATTCTATTATGGTCGTGGTTGACCATGGCCTCATGAAGGGGGTAATTATTACTCCTTGCCTGAAAACCATTACTTCGGAAGGGGTAGCAAAACTTTTCTTTAAGCATGTCTATTGTAGATTTGGACTTTACGACAAGTTCATCTCTGATTGAGGCCCTCAGTTCATCTCCAAATTCTCGAAAGCTCTTGCTAAGCTCCTCGATTACACCATTGCACCATCTACTGCCTATCACCCGCAGACTGATGGACAAACTGAACACCTTAATCAAGAATTAGAAACATATTTGAGGATCTATTGTTGAACTAACCCTGAAACATGGGTCAAACACCTTCCCCTCACAGAATTTGTCCACAATCACAGGAAGCATGACTCCCGCAATGCTTCACCATTCTACCTCATGATGGATATAACCCAAGATCATTACCCCATACCCTAGCATCATCATCGGTTCCAGCCGCTGAAGAACGCATAAGACTTTTGCAGAAAGCTCGAGAAGAAGCCATCACGTGTCACAATATTGCTATGCAGCAAATGGCAGAACGATCTCATGGAGTAAAGTATACGCCCTGGAAAGTAGGCGATAAGGTTTGGCTGTCTGCCAAGAACCTGATCGTACCAATACCAAAGAAGAAGCTTGGACCGAAAAGATACAGACCTTTCCTGATCAAAACTGTACTTAGCCCGATCACCTTCACACTTCAACTTCCAGAACAGTGGCGGATTCACCCGACCTTCCATGCCTCAGAGCTATCGTCCTATTGCGAAACTGATGTACATGGTCCGAATTTCCAAGAACCACCACCTGACATCATTAATGAAGAAGAAGAATATGAAGTTGAAGCCATCCTTGCCCATAGAGGAACGGGTAAATGAAGACACTATCTTGTATCTTGGGTCAGCTACTCATCAGCCAGTAACGAGTGGATCCCAGAAGAGAATCTTGGTAACACCTCTGAGATAACAAAAACGTATAAGAAGAAGCACAAACTCACTTAACCCCAATGTACTCCGGTGACATTGTTTGGCAACTCCCTGACTACCTCTGCCTTATCAAGTTTATCGCTCTCAAGTTCCTCACCCTTGCCAATAACTTCATTATGAGCTCTTCCCTTGACATCACCTCTGACCTTGCATCCGCTTTTGTCTCGCTTGACTCCTACCTTGACACCGTCACCAAGACTCTTGACTCCCCCGATGCCATTAGCCAAGAAATACGCACTACACAGAGCGCTTCACCCGTATCCACTGCCTCCTCTGACTACTTCGCTATCCTAGAAGAAGTAGAAAACCAGACTCTTATCAAGGCAGCATGCCTTGACATCCAGTACTCTAAAGACATCGATGAACACCTTGCCCAGCATGACGTCACAGCCATCGGGCTCCTCATCAACATTGTCAGAGCCGCTGAGCTCATTGAACGAACTGCCAGAATCCTCCCTAACCCCCACCACACCAGTATCCTCCTTCATTTACAAAGGCGTATTAGGAACCTCGCTATACATCTTATGCCTGATGATGCTAAGACTCTTATTCGTGAAGTTGTCCATGAAGTATGTGAATGAATTATCAAGAACCCAGTCTTGCGTCCCCACTCCCCTGATACACCTCTTCCTGTACCTCCGCCAGCTGAAAGTGTTACTTCTGCTTCACCTGAGGATATTACTCCTGGCCTATGTGTTATGTCTCTTTCGATGATGGCTGCACTGCAAGTGTTGCAGGAAATGGCTCCTCCACTTAATGAACCAGCACACCCCCTCCGAAGAACGCATCATAGACGCTCTTCTGGAAACACCTGTAGAACACGAGTTGCACGTGCCTCCGCTCCTTCCCCTCCTGACCTTACCAACCACAATCGTGAACGCTCTGCGTCCCCGACGCCCTCCACAGCATCCCGCATCACCATCATAACCACTGACCCCGACAACAACTTCATCTGTCGCCACTGTCGTACCCCTGGGCACCGTCACAAGCACCGCCCAAAATATCACTGTCGTGTCTGTCATGCCTATGCACCAGGCCACTTCTCTGTCTTCTGTAAACAACTTAAAGGCGAAGCTGTTCTTCCTATCAACTGGAAGGACCCGGAATTCTATATCGCTCTTGCTCGTTGGGAAGCTGACCAGGATGCTGCGGACCTCTGCATCACTGAGGAGCAAGATGCTCTTCTTCACCAGGACTATGACTGTGACCATACCCTTTACAATAATACTGATTGATGAAGTCAGTGACTTCACGATAAAATGGGGTAATGTTACAGTACGCTTGCCTCCTATTCATTTTTTCTTGTCCTTACCCATTGTATTACATCACGACCGCTTGTTACCGCCGTTGCTAGATGACTGATAGCCACTTCTTGTTTCCTTTCTTGGATTGCTTACCTTTTCCTGCGCACGCATACTTAATTAGGCGGTTGTCTTTTACTTTCATACTTGCCCTAAACCTCTCCTAGGATTCCTTATAAATACACGCATTTGTACTATGTAGTTCTTTACTTTAATCTTACTGGGTTTTACCTGATACTTGATTTCCTTTGTCTAAGCCTTCCAAGCTTAGTCGTCTGAACCGATCTCTGACTTAGAACACTCTTCTTCGTCAGTCTGAACCTTTGAACCTAACTTCAAGGTCTTACTTTGTCATTAGCTATTAGCTTCGCAAGTAGACTTCATTGTCGTTGTGTTGCTAGATCAGACTCAACCCTGAAGGCTCTCTTTTGAGTCTAGGTTGTTAGAACCCCATCCCAGTTCGTAACAATTACCAGATCTCCCGCTTCACCATGTACCTCTGTCACCTTCCAAGTGCAAGTTTTCCATTGGCACAACTCCGTCAGCAAGAATCATGTGACAGCAACTGCCTATTATGCCTGCTTATGCCTTTACAGATTTCAAAGCACAAGGGCAAACAATTGATTATGTGTTGATTGATATTGGAAGAACAACATGTTTTGCACTGTCTCCCTTCAATGCATATGTCACTTTATCAAGAAGTCATGGTTGTGACTATATCCGACTCCTGAGAGACTTTGATAATGAGCTGTTTCTGCAACACCCTTCAGAAGATCTACGCATAGAAGAAGCAAGAATTGAGCAACTTGTAGATGAGACCAAAAAACATTATGCAGAGTGAGTAAAACAAACCTCACCCAACAAATGTAAGCTGATCACAGCAAATTAGGACAGAAACAGAGACATAGTAAATAGATAGGCAGGAAGACAGACAGTACATATGTTACTTGATCATCTAAGGAGTGGTGCAAATTATAGTTCACTGTATTCAAACACTCACACACATATATTCAGACTCCGCACGAGATAATGAGCAAGGTCCACGTCGGCAACGCCGACCCCTAGTAGCTAATGCAGCGGGAATAAAAAAAAGGGTCCTGGGATGCCCAGCGGGCCGTTGTATCATCCTCAGCCTGAGCGCGTCCTCATTAGGGAATGCCAAATATGGGGATCAGCCGGCATAGTACTCCCAGCTATATATCAATTTTAAACTCCGATCAAAAACCATCATTTAATAATCAAGTTGTTGAACCCTGTACCTCTACTTACTCGAACTAGTACTATTTACTGGCACAACCTGAATGTCATCATCGTCAACGTCATCTTCATCACCTCCCCATGGCGTTATGGACTCTCATCCCGGCAAAGAAAGTATTCATCATGTGCCCCCAGCTCCCACAATCATAAAAAGTATAGAAAGCGCGGGGCGGAAACGAGAGTTACAAACATATATGGTACGACAGATGATCTCATTTCCCTGTGCAGCGAGCACTGACGGCGAATATTTGTGTAAGATGTCGCTTGATGGTATCGACATGGAAGAAGATGAGGAGGATATGCTGTTCGCCAAGTACAGCGTTGACACGGTGTATTTAAGCTACCTGGCGGCGCGGAATCGAGTCCGCCAATACACTCAACTCTTGGCACTCCTGAAGTGCGAAGAAGACGCATGGCTACAAAGAGTTGAGAAGGCCAAGTATGCGGTGCCGGGTTACAAGCCTGAGCCTGAGGGGGCGGTTATCATGCTTCAAGTCTGAAGATGATCTTTCATCTGTTCTAGGATTTCAGTTCAAGTTGGTCACTATCACATACCCATTCTCTTAACAATTCCTCGCGCCAGAGTAAGTTTGTAATACCGTCATGTACTCAACTTATAGTACTTTTCGTCTTATCAATACTCCGATGTCAACTGGCATCATACTACTAGATTTGAAATAAATGTAACCTTGATCAACGTCCAATGTGTTGTAACAACTTGAAGCTTGAAGGCTTGCCTAATCAATTGTAAGTACGGCCAATATCGTATCATGTTGCATGTTACACAAATTCGGCGATTGCCTAATGAGGACGACGCATGGGCTTCTGGACTCTTTCACAGCCACGGTAGCCTGAGTGTCAACTTGAACGCCAGTTACTACAACCAATACTACTAGTCCTATTTACATGATCATGATCTGAATTTCAGTTGAACTTCGTAGCATGCATCCTCCTCGACCACCTTGGATTCTACTCTTATTTTCATCTTTTAATCATGGTGTCCTGCGGCACATTACATTGCTCCTGGGAGAGGGACACGGATTTCCGCGGACTTGACAGACATCGCTCTACGTGCAAGTACTATCGACGAGCAAGCACGTTAGCCGCGCAGAAAAGACGGGACCGGGCAAGAGAGTCTGTTCACACATTGCAGAAGTCGACCCCAACAACTTACAAGTAGTACTACTGCCAACGACGTAGGTCAATCATTGCTCATGATGATAATTGTCCGATGATTCTCAATCATTTAACTAACCTATTCTTCCGACACATAGCTCAGACCCATCCTACTCGCAAAAAAATCGTGGCGAGAAACCTATAGCTCGGTGCGAACCTAGGGCGTTGGCACAGTTCTGCGCACAACGGCGGGTTCAAGCTGAGCCTAACACCTCAGCCAGTAATGCTTCTGGTCCATCGACGTTTGACAGTGCGTCGGTGACCCTTCATGATGGCTCGGATATTATGGATATTGAAATGGAGCATGGTAACTCGGATAATACCCAGATTGAACAGGATTATAATATTACAGGTGCGTACCTTCGTAGTATTTGTATCTGTTCTCACTATTAATAGATCCAGTTCAACGCCCTTGGCGACGCACGATTAGGCTAGCACCAAGACAATTTGACGATCTTCTACCTGCCGACGAACGAAATCAACCTTTCAGATTTTCCTGGGAATGATCCGTCTCCTGTGCCCGAATCTCAGAATCCGCCGCAATGCAGAATTCAAAGGGTCCTTCTGACCTTGCGCGATTCTCTCCAAACAGCGTTTACCACGATCGGACTCTGTCGACAATACCCCAGGAGACCCTCGTTCGAGCCCGACAAATTTATTAAATCTTCGCTACTTGCTACATCCTGTCCAATGGCCGCTGATGCAAGACCTGATACTTCATTTCCTGGGATCTCTCCGCCGCCCTTTCCATTCGCAAATATGACCATATATCGCCTGATGACATGGATGAACACAGGCAGTCATCAGAAATCGGAGATTGAAGTGACGCGCCTCGTTAAAGACGTCCTTCAGGCAGAAGACTTCAATGCCAAGGACCTAGATGGATTTTCTGCGAGAAAAACCCTGCACTCGTTAGATAATAACGGAGGAAAGGGAGCCGTCACTTTCCCGGATGACTGGCTGGAGACGGATGTAACTCTCGACATCCCGACAAAGTCAAAAGACGACCCTTCGACATCATTCAGCATTTCGGGATTCCATTATCGGCCGCTTGTTGCGGTGATTCGTTCTGCATTCGCTGACATCCAGGCTAATGCATTTCATCTCTTCCCATTTAAGCGGCTGTGGAAAGATCCTCTGGACGACCATCAAGAGCGTATATTTGACGAGCTATATACATCAGACTCCTGGCTAGACGCTCAGGACCAACTTCAGAGGCAGCCAAAAGAACCTGGCTGTTCCCTCGAACGCGTCATTGCTGGTCTTATGTTCTTTTCTGACGCGACTCATCTCGCAACGTTCGGAACAGCCAAGGCTTGGCCCCTTTATTTGTACTTTGGGAATCTAACTAAGTATGCACGCTCTACACCCAAATCCGGTGCATGCCATCTCGTTGGGTTTCTACCTTCGGTTGGTCATGTTTCTCTCATTGACTTACATGTCTCTCACACTGTATTATTTAGCTTCCAGATAAAGTCAAGGACGTCCTCAGCAACCTACCTCGGATTTCGAAGAGTGGTATGGCAGTCCTCCACGCGCATTGTCGGCGGGACTTGTTTCACGCATGCTGGAAACATCTACTGGACTGACTTCCTTGAAGCGTATTGCCACGGAATTGTACTCCGTTGTCCGGACGGCATACTCAGACGGGTATTTCCCCGCATCTTCACTTACTCGGCCGATTACCCAGAAAAGTGCGCTCTTTCTCTTCTCTTCCTTATGAGACCCTAATCAACAGATATCCTAGAGTTTTAATAGCGACAATTAAAGACATGGGCACTTGCCCGTGTCCAAGATGTCTCATCCCGAAATCCTCGTTCGATCGCCTGGGCCTATTTAGAGACATGCGGGACCGCGTAGCTACGCTCAG
>JABBWL010000450.1:0-41184 GCA_016758765.1 Suillus cothurnatus | reverse complement strand
GGCATGTACAATCAAGTTTGCAGGAACAATCAAGAAACAGTATTAACAGTTTAAAATGTTGATGAAGCAAATGATATTTGAACTGGTACAAAACAAAACAAAACAACTACAGTAGTGTGATTCAAGCATAAATGTATGACCGCGCAAATCACCGTGTCTTGATAATTCCTGCGTTGATGAGTTTCATGATCTTCTGGCGTACGACGGGTTTTTCATGTGATCTTGCAATGCGCCAGGATTGCCTTGCGCTTGCTGCAAAATTTGCTGCATCACGGGGTCGCCCATGATTTGCTGCACAAGAATGTTTGGTTAACACCACAACTATATAGCAAGATCGGGTAACACTCACAGCAACTTCGGGATCCTTCATGGCTCGCTCGAGGGTCTGTTCCTCCGTCTCGTCGGCACGCTGAGTAAACAAGGCTTGCTGGATTTTGAACTCCTGGGCTTGAATCTCTTGCGCATGTGCGTTGGCAGTGTCGACTGACGAAGCGGCTTGTAGAGCTTCAAGAGCCTTACTATACTCGCGCATTGTTTGCAGGATCGTGGCTTTCCGGATATATGCCTTGACTGAAGCACTGTTCAAAAATGGCCTACAGAGAATCGGATGCAATCAGAACTCACCGAATGCAGGATCGACCTCGATTGCTTTGTCGGCATCCTTCAGCGCTTCAGCCAGTGCCATGAGTTTCATGTACGCTGCTGCCCTGTTGTTGTATCCTCTTGCATCGGAGGGATCACGCTTGATACTCTCTTCATACAATTTCACAGCCTTTGCAAAGTCACCATTCTTGAATGCAGCATTACCCTCCTCGCGTGCGATGGCAGACTTAGCGGGATCGATGTACGCCTGCCGTTCGGACTCGGCGATGGCTTTCTCGGTGGCTTGGAGCTTTGCGAGGATGGTAGCGTCACGGTGTTCAGAAGTGACTTTGGAAGTACTTCTTCGCGGACACTAGGTCGTTCTTTGCGGTGTACGCAGTCCCATACGACCAAAATCTTGGCAACGATCTTGTAGTCTGCGCGTAGCTGAAACCTGTTAGAAGACTTTTGGTACATGGAAGGGAACGACCTACTCCTCGGCCCTCCTCAACAGCTAACTCGCACGTTGCGATACATTGATCATACTCTTTCGCCTCGAGATATGCAGCACCGAGATTGCCGAGGAACGTGATGTCCTTTGGCCACAGATCCCAAGCCTTCTTGAAGTATTCTGCCAGCTTCGGAAAAGCGTTGTGCTTTGTAGTGCTCTGCACCCTGAGCCTTTGCAGCGAGTGCGTCTTGCCTTGGCTTTGGCCTCCTCGGCGTCTTCATCTGTCATCTCGACATCTTCGGGCTCGGGGGCTGGTGGTGCAGGTGCTGGAGCTGGAGCTGGCGGAGTCTTCGATGTGGATGCAGATGGGGACCGAGGTGGTCGAGCTCTCGGGGAAGGAGGGGTGTAACCAGGTGGGAGCCCATCAAAGCCATCATCAGGCGAGAAACCTTGCATATCGATGCCCATGGCGACACCGAGGACGTCAATCATGCGAGGGTCTGACTGGAGAGCTCTATAGGGGATGGTTGAGTGTTGCCAAGGAACCGAGATGCTTAAACTCGACGTACGAACTAGCAAGTGCGGGGTTTTGTTGGAAGAGTTATGAGCTGAGGAGGTCGTTTAGTTGTGTCGGGCGGGACGTTAGGGGATGATCTACCTTTTGCATGAACGCGGGGTCGGCGAGATGTTTTTGTGTTCGGGGATTAGTTGCCAACTTGCCAATGAGATTTGGGTCTGCAAACATTTTTCCAAGCCCTAGGGGCTCAGATACATCCCTCTCTGGATTCAGCAGCACGTCAACGACTGTTTTTCATCCGGGTGGGCGAGGGTGACTTACCCTTTGCATCTTTCACCCTCTTGCAAACCCTTGCGCAAGGCAGGGCTGTCCTCCAATGTAAGGCCAGCTTCATATGCCTCGATAGCCTCATCAAATCGTTTTGCACCATGCAATGCAGCCCCTTTCTTGCGTAGCCTTTGGACCATGACTGATTGAGCTTGATACACTTTATCACCGCATCTAAGACATCAGTATGCCAGACTCGAATCTGATAGGGCACACCTGCTCTGCGTCCTCTAGCGCCATAGCCCACTGCTTCTTGCCAGCTTTTGCGGCACTCCGATTTGAAAAAAGGACATGGTTCGAAGGGTCGATGGCGATAGCAGCAGTGAATAGCTCGATCGCTTTGTCGTAATCCTTAGCAGAAAAGGCCTTGTTGCCCTGGTCTTTCAGCGCGTTTACCTGTACAAGTGTATGCTCGCGTTAAATTGTCCGGTTAGACAATGATTTGGATGAGTATGTCATACGCACATCTGCCATGCTCGTTGAATTGAAATGGTGAAATTCTTAATGAGATGGGTGTTTGTGGTGAAGATAAATCTTTTAAACTATGTGTAGTCTTTCACCTTGTCACTTCCCCTCTGTCCTGTACTTTTATACAATCCGTATCGTCACTAATTCGTCAGGCTCAGAATGGAGCAGAATCGAGGAACTTTCTAGAATCTTCGGAGTCCAAGTGTGCCCAAAATCGTTATCTTGATCTTATCAGATCAACCATCTAAAAAGACTACTCCTAACCCTACGATTCTAGAATCTGATAACCTGCGTCTCTTCATCTCTTATAATTATGTGTATCATGATCTTTTTCGACCTGGCAGTTGTCCAGGGACTGTTGACACTCGGCCCAGAACTCATTCCGTTCATAATTCAAACTTGCGCACGCAAAACCCACTGGTACTCTTGCATCAATATTGCACTAAGCTGATATTCTGCGTCTCTTCATTCCTCACCATGTCTTATGCGTATCACACATTTTATAAAAACTTGGGGAAACACGACGCAGAGGCATGCAAACTCCAAAGATCTGCCACATTGTAAGGGTCCACCAACGGGACAATGAACAAGCTGGCTCAAGATACCCACTACAGTAGCTCGTCAGACGTCATCCTTTGACGTGCTGCATAACAGAGCTCGCATAAACTCGGTCTCTCACCTATTTACCACAATCGGTCCGTCCCGCACATCCTCGCTCTCTATTGGTTGCGAGAGCCACATCAAAGCGTCTGCAGCATCTGCCGGTAGCTGCCATCGCATCGCACTTGGGTTGCAAACGAGTCCCCTTCGTGGGTTTTCTTCCCAGTAATAATACAGAGCAGGAGAGCTTACTAACAACTTTGATATTACTAGCTTGAATATGTCGCGTGATAGTCATGGAGGAAAACGGGTGATAAGGAGATGGATGCGTCAGGGTTCCTGTACTGGCTACGCTTTTGAGCTTATTGAATATCTGTCCATCGTGAGCTTGCAAACCATCTAAACAGGAAATCACGAGCATAATAGTATCACTAGACGTATTGACGAGAGCAAGCAAAGACCGGCAGTCACCTGCTGTTAGTTTAGGGATGACAACTCCCTAGATGCTATAATATCGTACAAATCGACGGGGCTGGTTACCCTGACTCGTTCATGCCACGTGGAGTCTCATGGACGGTTGCTGAATAGAGACATTCTGATCGCGCCTGGGTTACAGCTGTTGTTCGACTTGTCGTTCGTATGCGGGTCAGAGGAATTATCAATATCTTGTTCACGATGACGTTCCACTTGGATTGAAGGAAAAGGTGATACAAGGGATAGTCTCAGGCTGAGGCAGAGGCAGTGTTAGTGCCAAAAACGAGATGATCACTGACACCATATTTCAAGAAAGAGAGAAGAAGCGAGAAAACGGCCGCACGATGTTGGATCCATTTGCCACGGTTATTCGTGCGAGAACTGCGAATTTCACCAGATTTCACCATACCATCACGACCTTGCATCATTCATTCGAATTCATTCAAATTTCATCAGTCTCGTTAAACGCATGACATGTTGAACATCAAAAGAGGATTGGTTGGTCTTATCTTTATCATCCAATCTCATGCATAGACTCAGATATGTTTATAGTAGCACAAGGAGCCTTGACTGGCTTCCGAGTCGATCGCCCCCATCTTGGTTGCTACGAGGCAAGATGAAATAAATCCTGTGTTGATTCTGGCGGACTACCACCGCCTTTCCATCATGATTCATGATATTCCTTATACGCTTAGGAGCCACTATGGTCATCAGGTGAACATAACACACTTATCTGTGGATCCATAATGCATTGGGCGTCCTGTCTCTGCCTCTCCTCCGAGTCATGGTAGATTCTTCCACACCACCAGAACAAACTTGGAATCCATACAATCTTCTTGCATGCGACGCACTCCCGCATCGCCAGGACTCGTTAATATCTAATGCGCAGTCCACTGTTGAGTCTAGAACCAATTTCTACGACCGCAGTTTGACGAGTCGCAGATATGCCCTTGTTGGAGTGGCATGTTCAAGTATTATCAGCTGTTTATGCATCATTATAGGCGTTGTCACTTTAGCCCATCATGGGGTCTCGGGAGTAACCGTGACCGATATGGTCTTCATCGAGCATACCAACGCTATGATCCAGATAACTCAGTTCGACCTTAGGCAGAGGGAGATACTAGCCCTGGTACTAAACTTGATCGTCACATTATGCACTGAGTCCATAGGTTTCGTACACGGCATCTCATTGCGCTCTGCCTTAGCCTCAGAGTCTCGACTTCATTTTAATACCAATCTGCGTCTTCTGACTGCAGCTCGTGGATGGTATAACCCTAATGGTGCCTTGCTCAATGGTGTCATGGCCCTCCTCCTCGTTGTATCCTACACCTCATCCTCAGTTGTCCTATGTTACAACCTCGACTTCATGTCGGACCACTTGGATATAACGGAGTCTATCGCCATCGCAGGGTTACCTCTCCTCAGTTTGGGTGTTGCACTTCTTCTTCAGGTGGTGATCACATTGTCAGGGATGCGGGCTGTCAAAATCTTGACGTGGAGCTCCTCACCTTTTGACTTGACCGCCGCACTGATCCACCACACGCAATTGGCCCCGGTTACTTTTCAATGCATGCGTTGTGTGTCTGACCGGGACGTGGAAGGAGGTCCAACTAAGCCGTCAGAGACACAGCCCTCGGCATGGCATGCTCATCCCAGCATCCGGAAAGTCATCGTATCTCTCTGGGGAATTGTTGTAGTGTATGCAGGATGGGCCCCACTCATCATGTACATCTGTGACAGGTACCCCAGCATTAGAACGTCAACAAACCCTCCGCTGCCGACGTGGTCGTTCTTTCCCAACAAGAATCCCAGTTCTATCGCATATTTCATTCCCGGCCCCAATATGCAGGGGTGGATCCTGGTCTTCGTCAACCTGGCAGTTGTCCAGGCACCGTTGACACTTGGGCTGCATTACTCGGAGCTCATCACGAATACCATTCGAGATGAGAAGCGGTGGAGATGTGCTTCTAGAAGGGAGGGACTTCGAGTGGCAACGAACCCGCTGAAGTCAATTTTCACTCATCCAGTGTGTCTCGTACTTTTCCTTGCGAAGCCTTTCCTGCGTGAGTCTTTCACTTTCTAGTTTTTTATCGACATTATTGAACACCATCGATGGTATTAGACTGGATGTTTGGGTTTTCGTTCTTCGTATATAGCCTTGCCGCTGACGAGACGGTAGAAAAATTTGTGGTTTGCATGTACACAGCCCAAGTTCGCACTTACTATCCATGCAAAACCGCTACAACATCCTCACACACCCTGGCAGATCTGGAACTTTTGTATAGCGCTCTTTTTAATTGCTTGTTTCTTCACTCTCTTCTCACTACGCCAGCCATGCGGCCCCCAGCCAGCCACATATGGGCATATCCAAACGCTCGCCAACCTCGTGGATGAGTGGTCGCCCGTGATGTGGTGGGGCCATAAACAGGATCAAATCCCGTACTGTCATGCAGGTGGGGTACTCATATGCTCACGGGGATCATCCATTGAAGGTTTCATGTAGGAACGAGCGGTCATCCGCTGCCGGATGTGAAGATGGATTGTGTTTACGCTGGTTCCGTTGTCGAGTTCCCCGCATCTTTCTCGTGAGAAGCTACCGTCTTCGAAAAACACATTTGTTGATCAATCTTTGTCGAGAAGCCTACGTTTGAGCTAAAATCATACCGGCAAGGCTGGCTACGCGCAGCCGGCCACGCCATCGAAAGAAATGTATGTGAACAAATCTAAGCGAGTGCATAAAATCTTAGTAGAGATCCTCAGGCTCGCCGTTTCCGATACTACCGCCCATATTGTCGCGTAGGACTCGCGATTCTCTTGCTACACAAGTTTGTACGTAGCGTCTGGATTCTTTGACATCAAGAACATCGTTGCTCCAAATTCCAAATTCATTAGACCTTCCCTTCGAATTCGGACATGAAGCCTTCTTAAAATCTATGCTTCCCCCGGCAGGATAAGACAACCCGTCCCCCTATCCTCATGACACCTTTTAGATTTGTACCTACTCGAAAAGAATGCAACGTGATCGCCGGGCCTGGCTCGGAAGGGACTGACGTGCCCTTGTATTGCAACCAGATCCCAATTGCAAATTTACGTCCATCAAGTACTTGGCGCTATTGAAATTGAACATGCACATGTATAATTTTTTTCCCCCGCAGGCACGGTAACCTCGACAGGTATCCCAGACCTTGTCAAAAGTCTGGTCTCTCTCAGATCGTGATGAAGGTAGAATATATTTTATAAACATCCTCCCGAGGATTTTCAATTCATGGATACATCAGATGCACGTAGTATACAATACACAAAAACGCAATACACAGAAAAAACGCAGTAAATAAGTAGGTAAGAACCAAAATGACTAGGTAACTAAGTGGTAGGTATGTCGTACATCATGCGAGAGAATCGGACACGTGTACAAGGGTCGTCGCGCGGTGGGTAAGATTTGGGTAACGGGTTTGTGTCGGGGGTTGCGTTAGGCCGGGATGGGGGGTCATTGTTCAATGGAGTTAGATGGGGGGCCAAGCCTTCAGCTTCAAGGATCGCAGGGAATGTGGGTGTGGGTGTGTGGGGAATAGCCATTTAGTGTGGGGAATGGGAACTATCGGTCGGCGTCGGTGTACATGTGTGTGTGTGGGGAATGCGATATCACTCGATGGGGGGGATACAAAAAGTACACGGTGTTTCAATCATGCGGTCGCCATTCGATGACACAACCAAACAAAAAAAGAAAGGGGACTACGCGTATGTGATGGACATGTGATGGGATGAGATGCGCATGAGAGATACGTATATGACCATGGGAGATAATTAAGAATGCAGCGTCGGATAGTCAGAAAAGTGCGATGCAAAAATGCCAGGAAGGTAAGAGGTTTGGTAGAGGTATCTAAATCCAAAATGAAAATGAAAACGTACAAATGAGCGTCGCAGTGCATTGGGGCGTAGTAGTCGTGTTTAGTGTCGTGATCGTACATAGCGAGCAGCGAGGTGGTTGATTACGTGTGGTGCGTCTCGCTGCTAATGCCTATGTCCAAGTCTCATCCCCTATCCCCTGTAGGCCGCTGCATTACATCTAGAAACCGTGCCCACTCTGCCTGGCTTAACGAAGCTCCCCACATCGAGTCTTCCTCCACTGACGTCGGGTATGTATATGGGTATGACGAACTGCTCCCTCCTATGCTACCTTGCGCGGGATAGGGCCGTGCATCGGGGTAGGGCGTTTGATGATGTTTCCCGTCAGATGAAGGTGGATACGATCGTACAGAATCAGAATATGGTTGTTGTGTCTGTGATGGCGCAGGTGGCGGTGGTGGTGCGGGGTACGGATTTCCAGACCCAGATGCCGACCCTGACCCTGACCCTGACGGCGGATATGGATTTCGCGCTGGCGCAGGAGGCGGCGGATCCGGATACGTACTCGTCGTTGTCGAAGCCGTAGCACCAGATGCGGGCACTGTCCTCGAAGCCCCATCCACATACCTCGCACCCTCATACGACCCCCTCACATCACTATACCCTCTGTTCTCAGGGTATGGATAAGGCGGGGACGTATTAGGCGGCACATACCGCGGTTGGACCGTATGTGTGTGAGGCGGGTAATCTATACTATTCCTCCTCGCGCTCGGGCTTCCACCAAAAACCGCCACGCCATTATTGGGACTCCCAGCTGCGTAACCGCCCCCTGGGCTGCCCAAGTAACCGCTTGGACTGCCACCTGAATAATTGTGGGGGCTATCGCCTGCTCCACTCCGTGGAGAACGCGATTGGTCGTGAAAGGGGAATGCGAGGGTTTTGACAAGCCCAAGGACGCGTCCTTTAACACCTTCGCGTTCGCTTACTTCCATGTCTGCGAATCCGACTTCATAGAGGGGTTGGAGGGCGCCTAGGATATCGAGTGCGCGGTCTGCGACTGCTTGTCCGCGGCTTAAATCGAGAGTACCCAGTGCTTTCTTGATGTTTGCACGGAAGAGGCCTGCGCCTGGTTGGTTTGGATTTGAGATGAGTTGGAAGGAGAAGAACATGGCGGCGCTGAATACGTGGAAGGGGCCCCAGGACATGTGGCCTGGTACTGCTAGGCTGGCGTTTGCGAGAAAGTCTGGACGGGCGTGATCGACGAGGGTGATGAGTTTGTCAGCACTGCCTACTGCTATATCGAGGCTGTTCGCTTGGCGTTCGGATTTGGCGGCGTCTTTGGGGTCTTTATCGGATTTGTCGTGCTTGTCTTTGTCGCTTGGGCATGAGGTGAGTGATGCAGAGGCGTATGGTCTGTGGAGGGTGAAGCGGATGTGGTAGTAGCTTGTTCGGATAATGACACTTTGTACGCCTAATCTTCTCGTAATAGTGTCTGGACTTGCGAGGGCACGTGCAATTCTGAATTCGTCCAAGTCGAGCTCTGGGGGCAAGGTGTCCATCCAGTTGGCGAGTGCTTTATCGTGTGCCATAATCGTGTCGTACGACACTGAGCGAAGCGAGACGGCGCTGTCCATGATGTCGCCTAGGACGTAGGCGAGGCGAAAGAGGGCGAGATTTGGGGCGTAGAGACGTGGTTGTGGAGGGTTTGTGGGAGTGATGGGGGAAACGGAGGGAAGTTGGGTGTCAAAGTGGTGGGAAGCTACGGCAAGAGGACGACCAAACATGAATGATTGCCATCTGGGAAGAATTAGGCGTGTACATAAGAGAAACGAAGGGGCGCACCGTTCGAGTAATATGATATGCCACCATGCCCAGCGCTTCCTCTCTGCAAGCTCCTTGTTCATTCTCCACCTAGACGGGTCACGGTGTAAGCCCATTGCAAGGCCCATGCTGACTAATTCGGCGCGAATTGCCCAAATTTCCTCACTATCTGTCTTGCTGAGATTTAGATAGTGAGAGCGGATGAGGAGACATTCGACGAGTTCAAGGGTGTAAATTCTGGACTCTGCGCGATGACGATCGAGTGCCGTGCGCATGACGTCGTAAAAGCGTTTTCCGAGTTCTTCATGGTTATCTGCGAGATGTGCGATGAGGGGGTCGCGGTGAGGCAAGTAATGAACGGCGATAGCCATGATCATGCAGACAGTCGCGAGGACGACTCTATCTGGAGATGAGCCGCTCTTAAAGCGAGACCATGCGGAAGTGAATGCGGGTTGATTCACATGACGGTAAATCCAATTGCAGTATTCAAAGTAGTAGATTATGAGTGCGTCGATTGTTTCGAGTGCTGGGAGGACCTCTAGGAGATCTCTGTCATATTCATGAGTGGAAGCAGCAATTTCATCTGTGACGAGGCCTTCTTGGGAAGGGTGTCTGTCCATTGGGTCGTCTGAAGCGCGCGCTTCGTTCTAGATTGTGTGAGGAGGATATACGGATGAGAGAAAGAGACTAACCATTGTGAGGTGAGTAACAACAGAGGTAGTGCCAGCGTAGAAGCCGCCGTGTCCCTGGGAGCCGATCATACCGGGAGCATTGTCGCGATCAACGGAGTCGGAATCTTGAGGCTCTTTCTTGAGTGGACTTGGAGGACCTGAAGATGGAGGGTCGAGTGGACGTTTAAATGGAAGATTTCGGTGGTTTGCAATGATAAAAGTTTCGAGCAGTGAAACGCTGTGTTTTAGACGAGTTATTTCTTGCATTGGATCCACCCTAGAAGCGTTTCTGGTTATGCATAAAGACATGATACTCAATTGAATGAAAAAAAATCATACTGGTCATCTGGTCGTAGGTTCAAGTCTGATTCATGACCACGAGCATCCTGGTAGCATAATGCGATAGTGCCTTTGTAGAGTTTAGTGCGATTTTAAAACATAAAAATGGTTAAACTGACCTCTTAGAACACAACTCGAGCATGGTCGATTTCTAATGTGGTCAGTAAAGGTTAATATTGAAGTTATGGTACTAACCTATCACACTTGAGTTTTGAATTTCTACAAGGTTCGCAATTGATAGCTTTTCTTGCTCTCTTGGTTGGTGGTCTTTGATCATGTTCGTTAGGAGGAGGACTTGTTCTTGACCTAACATTCGTTGACGATCTTGGTTGAGTCTTTGAACGTGGTTCGTCTGCCATGACACTTGGGGGAGACAGAATTGAATTGAAATCTGAATTGAACCGTTTTCACTCGGGTTTTACACTCATGGGCAATCTAACCCTAATCCGCCCCCGCATGCGAGGCACTCGACTGCCATAATTGATCATATTTCCTAATTTAGTTTCTCTTTCACTTGATTAGGATTCAATTTTACCAAATTAAACACTCCGCCGGGGCCCTTTCAAGACAGAAATTTGCTTCCGCCGTCACTTTCCAATTTGGTTCCGACAAGTACGCTCTGATCCACATATTTCTAAATTAGGTAATATAATATCTTCTAGAAAAACGCGGCCTTGTGCATTATTTGACCCTGACCGTTAAGGTAGTACTCGACCCCCCCAATTTTCACTATCTCCGCCGCATCGATCTTTGCCATCAACGCCGTCTAGCCGTGCTGACTCCGTCAAGATCAAATAATTTATTCCAAATTTATTCCAATTATTTCCCCTTGCACCTACAGCGTGTATCTCAACCCCCCCGACCCTGGTAATACGATATCTCTCTCCGTGTGTTCAGATCTCGTGACTCCATATGCTCCCTCACTCTAGTTTACTCAGCATCATTTCAACCCTCAGGTCAATCAGTACAAGTTCCTATACTGCTTTGCACCCGACATGATCCTCTTTATCACCCAAAATAACTGCCGCCGGGAGAAGGGTACTCGAGTCAGTGAACCTCATGCATGCTCACATCTCAGACATCACTATGCCCCTATTTTGCTTCGCGTGAATGTGGATCTCTGGTGTCTCATTTTGACTTTAGAACACCAGATCTTCGGAGACGCCAGTCCATGTAAATCCTGTGTATGACGGGACGGTGGATCTACGGTCTTTCGACAATGCGTCACTACGATCTGCGCTTTGTGTCGCAGTGGAATGTGCATGACAGGATCTGCGTCAATCTTTGAAATTTCATTATGCGGCGTCAGGACAGGGTCTACGGTCTTTTAACAATGTTCACCACGATCTGCAATGAGCACCCACTGTGTGATCTGCGCACTCTCCATATGTCACGGTGGAATACACATGTGCACGACAAGATTTACACCATCAATCAAGTTGAAATTCCATCATGCGGCGTCAGTTTCGTTCATGCTGTATATACACGTGTTTGAAGTTAACCTTGATTTATTGAGATTTTTGGATATTCTAGTTCCAGATTTCTCTCGTGCTCTGCCACCCTCCTTGCTGGGCGCACTGTGCTACGGCCCCGTGGCTTCGACTTCCAAGTCGCGTTTGTGCCATCTTCCATTCGGCTACATGTGCCAGCACCCGTTTGTTGCAGATCGAGCATGGTTCGACTCTATGCAATGCATATGCACACCTCGTCTGCGGAACGAGATTCTTCGGTCAGGAGTTGCGACGTGCATTCATGTCGAATTCGACGACGGTCTCTCATTTATTTCCCTGCTGACTTCCGCAGCATACATGTCCGCAGGGAGGTTTTTTGATTTCGAGTGCATCTGTGGCGGCATCCCATCCACTGATCAAGCTACCACATACACGACCCCCCAGAAAGTTCCACCGTCTCCTATGTATACCGAACGAACCGGACGCACTCCAGCATTCACACATCGCATCGTTGAGCTGTTCTTTCGATTGCCGGCCTTCTCCACTATTGGTGGCCGTATACTGGCATGCCGCCGGTATTGCAAAAATCTCTTATCTTCGCTTGTGCTTCTATCAACACGCCATTGGTTATCGTCGTTTTGCTTCTTGAGGCTGTTACGCTTCTTGCTTTCTGTTTTTTTTTTTGCCCGCCATGGGTTCTTACGCTCATCGTTCTTATTCTGCGGTCACACTGCGATACTGCGATGTATCGCTATTGGGTCTTGGTGAAGACTCTTCACGTTCATTCCGCTTGGAGTTCCAGGAAATGGCGTGCTCGTCTTGTTTTTGTTCTTCGCTCACGGTCACGGTACTGCGATATATTGCTATTGGACCCCAGTGCTGACTCTTCGCGTCTGCGTTCATGTCTTTCGGGTGATGACAGCGGGACCCCGCCGACTTTTGCTTTCTATGATCGTCTGCTAATAGCTATCTTGACGCTGATGACATATGATATCTGCGATAAGTTCCGCAGTCGGTAGAATGCTCGTGCCGCTGGGAACAGAATTAAAATACGTATCAACGCCACCACCAACACAAGAAAGGGCTTATTCACTTTATAAGCGCCCATTTAACCCTGTCCTCTATCTGCGCTGGTATTTCACCACCCGACCTAGACCTTCTTGGACCTCCACAACCTGAACGCCGGATCGGGATCAGACTTCACTTACCCATTTTCCCACCATGACGTGCGATCATCGGAGGGAAAATAGAGAAGATCGCGGCGCCACTGACAATCGAACGTTCAGCGTTAAGTCATTTGTCATGGTTTTCGGTTGTACTAGCATTAATCCTGTGCTGAGATGTCGATTTACAAGTATAATGAGTACTTCTTTTTCGGTCGCTATGTCACGGGCCGGTATATCCCGTGACCCGCAGACAGACCGATCGAAACTGGACCTGGATCGATTATGGATACTTAACGGCGCCGGGCTAACCAGTACTCGGTCCCGATTTCTCATCACTGACGCGTACTCAGTGGGGTCTTCCATGGTGCGATGCACGCACGCCTGCATGCATACATGCTTGCTGGGAGTCTATCATTCTCCACCCGAGAGAGAAAGATGGCATGTGGGTAGAATTGATTATGCACCCACATCTCTTCTATTTCTCTCGGTAGTACTATGAAACTGGGTATCAACTACAGAAGCTTCTGATAGAGGTTAAACGACTCGGATACTGACAGCGGCTCGATCACTGTGCGACACACGCATCAACACACGCTTCCAGCAGTTTACGCAGTCCAGGGTGGATTAAGTTGCCTGACGGTACTCTCACCCCCCATAAAACTGGGGTTGTGTCTACTGTGGGAGTTTTCCGAATCTGAGAAAGGTTAATCTGATTCTCCTTCTTTAGATGATTGTAACGGCTAGAGCTGATGGGGATGCTGTGATCATGGGTATTGGTTATGGTGTTGGTGGGTGGTCACCGTGATGGTGGGTTTTTCTGGTGTGCGTGTTCACGATAAACTCATGTAGGTTACCAGGTGCTTGATTACCCTGTGCCAGATGACATGCACCCTGAGTCATTCAAATCAGAGAGATATAAACACAGCTTCTGTTCCAACTTAGCCTAGCTGGTGGCGTGGGACATGAGGCTAGTCTCTATAATCCCCGATCGATGGTTAGGATGAAGCCCACAGTTGATCGTGTTGACATCAGTTTGTTCAGGGATTCAACTTGGTTGAGTTCAATGCATAGATTTTGTTAGATGATCGGCTTTGGGTTCGTGGTCAATACTACGAGTCATGCGCAAATTGACCCGGATATGAAGACCTAGTTTCTGTTCCGGCACGGCGACTGCAAGACACGGATCGTAATGAGACCGAGACTAAGTTCATACAATGCAGTCATTGATGGGCCTGGTCAATGTTTAGGACGGTCTCGACAGTTGATGTTGATCGTATTGGCGCCGGTCCGTCCGGGAGTTCAGGTCCGGTTTAATCACGGGAAGATTTTCATTGGATGTCATTGTACAGCTGTGGTGAGCTCGGAGTACGAGTTTCTGAATTTCTTAGCATGGCTGAATTTTAGGGTTCCCTCATTAAAGACTGAGCCTGACGGGGTTTCTGTCGCATTGGACAAACAGAACCACGCGAGAGGGGACCAGACAGAAACTGCGCAGGCCTTCACAATATTAATTTAGTCCTGATCAAAAGTTGAGGATGAACCCGACGGTCGATCGCGTCGATGTCTGTCCGTTCATCAGACCACCACAAAGTTGGTGAGCATTTGATCATGGTCTACGATCGAGTGGTTGAGCGCCCTGATGGGGATGCTGCGCGACGACACTCAAGAAATTGGAATTTCAGATCTGATGACAAGGACCGTATATTGCAATGTCATTTTCTACTTCATGTTAATCCCACTTTTATTTGTCGTCATACAGCCAGGGCGCATCAAAACAATGGGTAACACACGCATCTTGGAGCTGGCTCCCGATCATTGTTAACGTGCAGTTTTCACGGAACGTTCGTCTCTTGTTAATTTGACACTTACTTTCGGTACAAGTAGCCGCCGATCTGGAAGACATGCAAACGCTACGTCATGGCGACTCCTATTGATGGATCTGAGGTCTTCGATTGGTTGTTCGGTGAGGTCTAGAACTAGCATAGCAAGTATTTGCCAATG
Organism: Suillus cothurnatus; assembly: GCA_016758765.1. Lineage (NCBI taxonomy): Eukaryota > Fungi > Basidiomycota > Agaricomycetes > Boletales > Suillaceae > Suillus > Suillus cothurnatus. The sequence goes on along the minus strand of JABBWL010000450.1, from coordinate 26,470 downwards.
AACGATTGAGTCAGTCCAACGGCCCGTCATTTCCCTGCTTGAGAGCACAGGATTGTGCCATCCCGGGATTCCCGTCGACTCCTCGAGTTTTCCTTTCGAACCACTGTAGTAGAGCAAGACATTTCATGGGAGATGCTCTCGATCTTCGCGGCCCTATTTCCAAGTTTGCTGTTTCTTAATAGATTTTGAGTGAGTTTTGCATAGGTTCCCTATGCGTGATCATCTAGACAAAAAGTTGGGTGAATATTTGAAGCGTGCACATGAAGAATGCTTTGGTAAGGAACGTTTTCTCTCCATAAGGAAACCTTTGATAGGCAGATGAAACACATCACCTATACAAGCTCGATAGCTGCCCCAAGTAGGAGTCTATGTGTAGCTGTCCGTTTTTCGTGGTAACGCTCAAGAAATCAGCTTTAATAATGATTAATGACAGCTGATTTGTAATTAGTGCTGATGGTACTTTGAAGCTAATCGGGGTTCCACCCTGTGACGCAGCACATCTCACAGTCGACTAAAGGTATCCACATGCGTGTGTAACCTTGCCCACAGTCGTAGTTGGGTGGAGCGCACGGCGGGTTCCACTTGCACATCTCCTCCTCAGTCTGTGACTTCACCCCAGTGACAGCGAAAAGGATGGCGAGGTAGGCGAACTGAATCCTCATGATATCTAGTATATGCGTCAGTGATGACCGTCAGAGTTAGCAAACCACCTACCCTCAAAAATTGGTTGTGTGATGTACGCGAAGGTGCTGATAGTGGCACGTCCAGGAGGAGCTAAATATGAAACGGACACGATGTTCAAGTTGGCCTTGCGAGTCTTCGAATGATTACTTACTGTAAGTGAGGCAGTTGCCTTTGAAGATTTGAGACTTACCACGTTCAGTTTATATGCACCTATGGGCCAAGTCTGGAGTTTTGCCAGGTCACCATCCGACAGCTGGCACGGTGGTGACTGGCAGAACGTGGCAGCCACTTGGAATTATGTAGTTCCACCACGTCATCCTTCCGTAGTTCCAACGTCAACTTGAACTTACGACGACTTTGGTATACAGTACTGTCTCAGTGTCTGTCGCTTGCCTTGCGGCTAACACGTGACAATCCGTGCGCCACACTCACAGGTCGGACTGAAATGAGCGAGGTCACTTACAGTGGAGTGAACCTACAGACACGTCAATGCTAAATCGCTGGCAGGCTCTGGTGCGTAGCGAATTTCATCATTCTGCGCTAACAGCAAGAAATTTAGATTGAACGCGGTCGTATCCCAAAATCCTCAGCACAAACGCCTTGAAACTTTTGGTGAGTGGCCTTGTCACCGTGGCTGTATCTGTTCCACTAAATACCACAGTGCAGCTTTTCCTGGGCTTCAAGTTGCTAGCCCCTTTGCGTACTCAGCCGCACATTCAAACTTTTGTCGGTGTGTGGTGTCCTCACACTGACGACCATCACTAAATAAGCTCGCATACCATGAAGCTTGTTTAGTAATACTACTGATGGCACCAAATATTGAAGTCTGTCTAAACATATGCTCTCCTAGAGAATTTAAGTGCGCAGTCTCAGAAGGGTGGTGTTCCGACAAGTCGGATCCGAGTCCTCGTGGCTGCTGGCCCGGGATCCGGACCTGCTGCCACCACTCATGAGTCCTAGCCCTCGAGTTTATACAGAAATGTGTCGCATCTAGTCACCTATGGTTCTCAAGAGCAACAATTTCAGTAGTCTCACTGGCAATCGGAAGATCTACATCTGAGACAACAAGTGCTTCAGGACCATCTTCATCCGTCTAAGATCTGCCTAGGGGAGACTCGTCAGAATTTCCTGTTAATTAATATTCTTCTTTAGAACTCCCGGCTGGTCGCAAAACGTGCAGGGGAAACGATCGAGAGTACTCGAAGTGACCATGTAATTGCGTAGGTACAGAAAAACATAACAAGAACTTCGGAAGGACAAAACCATCTCTTTCTTGCCTTCATTATCTTGTGTAGCGTCATCTTTGCCTTTTCGAATCTCGTCTTCTTCTTCAGTCACATCCCGTCATCATCCGCGCCTTCAAAATCTCCCTTCCGTGTCGTTCGCGATCTCGACAGTGCATCAGCTTTCTTACCCTTTTGCCTCAGCTCTTCATATCCATCGCCGAGCACCTCCTTCTTCGTGCGCCCGACTGAATGCAGCACATCTGCAAACTCATCCTCCAGGCCCCGGCCTCTCTTCCTATCCATTCCAGTGCCCGTACCTCCAAGTGCCAAATCCTCTTCATCTTTTCGTCGCCTACGCGCATCTTTTTTCTTCGTGACTAGTCGAGTAAAATTCTCCACCTCAAAGTCTTTTATAAGTTAGATCTCGCGGGTGCGGTCGGATGAAAGGGAGGGCATCGAGCCAAGGCCGGATGTACCCTCGACGTGCGGGCGCGAGGGGTCTTGGTGGAGGAGGGTAGAAAGAGCCTTGGGAACGGGCTGTCGTTTAGAACGCTTGTCGACTGCAATTTCCGTGTAGGGCATGGGTGCGAGCTTGGGAGGGCGATATATTCCATCGGGGTCTCCAACATCGGAACGGGCATCTCGATCCTCGTCGGAGTGCTGCTCATTGTGGACGAGGTTTTGGGGATTTGGACGGAAAGCGAGGAAAACTGAGAGGGCATGTCGGCGAGGAGTTGTTATTACAACGTAAAAAAACACACCTTCGAGTACATCTTTGCCTTCTGCGGCAACTCTGATTAGCTTTTGATTTGGTATCCCATCCTGCTTTCCAAGACTTTTATTCTTTCGAGTACAGCGCGACTCTCTATCATAGAGTCAACGACATCGCCGGCGCCAGAGCCTCGAGCCTTTCGATCGACTGTACCGAAAGGGGAACTGGCTGGTGTTCTCTCTGTTAACGAGTCTCCAGTTGCTCAGCGTGCAGAGAGCAGGACAAGCGACTGCAAGTACGACAAAAGCGGGTGATGTTTCAGTGAAAGCAAGGAAATTCCGTCCTTCATATCCATATCATCTGCAGTTTTTAATATGGGGCAATGTTAATAAGAGCTACACTATCATGAGCACAAACTTTTACTATTATTTGAGGGACTGCATCGAGTATGCCGCAAATGACTTGTGAGTCCGTCATTTCGAGCAGGATGGTGCACCTCGTTATTGCTGCGTACAACACGGTCGTTGGACTAGCAGGTACTGGTAAGGTAGACCTTGCGCGCTTTCAGCAAACGTCACGTGATAAAGTGTGATAAAACGTGACAAAAGCACTGATTGTGTATAGGAAAGGTAACAGGATCAGTTTGAGAAAATCAGAGACGGATAAGTTGTAGAGAATAGCTCTAGCTACAAATCATCCGTTGCCGATTGTTTATTCATGTCGTGTTTCAAGAGAAGATGTTCAATCTTTAGTCTACAAAGCTAATCAAGGTTCCACTGAGTCCAAATTTGCCGCCGGACATGCTGTTAGTGACATCCGGAGGTCCCTTCCACCCTCTTCACTGCCAGGATGCTCAAGCGTTCATCAAAGGTGCACTTGGCCCTTGAAAACACGATTCAGAAATGAAATGGTTTCTGATGGAACTGCGCAGGTTCGCAATGAGATCACGGCACTTTATGGACACTTATCACAGAGGCTTAAACAGGAAGCAAGATGCTTGAGCAGCAAAAAGGTATCGTGGACATCGTGTTCTTCCTGATTCAATCCTGAGTGAGCTTGATGCAGCAAAGATACTATAAGTAAATTTTGTTTAGTATTTACTTAGTATGCATTGACTACATAGTGTTATGATCAAACTAGTATGCCACCTGCAAGTACAGTATCTTCACGGTATTGTTCATAATAGGAACTTTGACCGAACTTCTCGGTCTTGAAGGGATTACCCGTCCGGCCAATGTACATGTCACACCTTGGTCACAGCACGTGAGGTTTGCTGAAAGCGCGCAAGGTCTACCTTAGAAGTTTGAAGATCTGACCGCTCGAGTGAATTAGTCCGGTGCTTCCCAAAGTTTGTGAATGTCACGCTTTTTGGCGCGCGTGACCCATCGGCGAAAGCCGGTCCAGGCACGCTCACATAAGCGAGGGCCGTCTTCCTACTAAGGACCCAACGACTCAACGGTTTAACTCGCTTTGTGTTTGCCCCTCCCCCTCCCGTTTGTGTCTCTCGTTTCGTACTTGCTGTGTGCTTTTCGTGCCCGTTTATTGTTGACTTGTATGTTCACATCCACCGATTGCAGGCAACTGATGTCGGTGTCGCCACCGTCACTGGAGCCATCGCCGGCTTCTCCAGCTCGATGGCGTCTGCCATGAGCACCCCCGTCTCATCCAGTGACTTGCCGCCACCGGACAATGCGCCCACCGTGGGAAATGTTTTCCCCGTGAACTTCATCGCTCTCCTTTTCACCTTCGCCATCTCTACACCCTGGTGGAGGGGCTTTCTCCCCAACTTCTATTGCTGCGGCTGCCTCCCCTGTATCCTTGTCCCAGACAAGGAGGAGGAAGACGCCTCTGGCACTGTGGACCTCCGGTTTGCCAGGGTGGTCGATGCCATCGGCGTCTCCGAGGCGCCCAGTGTTGTCACCACATCCAGGATGCGCCCCGTCCCGAATGACGACAAGTCATTCTGGTGCGGTGAAGATGACGAGCTATCCTGGCTCGTCGACGGAGCATCCGCATCAGATGACATCGGGCCCAGTCATCCTCTCGGGGAGACTTTGCCTGCCAATACAAGTGCCCCCTCTGACAGTCGTGTCATGGACTTGGAGGTAAGTTCGCCATGCCTCCTACCGACGGGGTGTGCTGACTGACAGTTGCGCAGTTCCAGGCGCATGAACATCTTCGACATGCTTCCTTTTATTGAGTTAAGAGCTTGACTCGAGATTGAATATCTAAATCATTTTGCCCACCCATCAATGTATGTACTAACTAGTGAATATTCATAACAAGTCCACATCGAAAGTATGAACTGTCCACGAGTTCTGAAGAGCCTTTGGAAACATTACTGACGACGAGGATTGTAAGGAGTGCTGGAGTATTTTGGAGTGCAGGCGCGGTGCACAAATCGTGAGGGGCGGATTCAGCGTGCAAGTGAGGTCAACTGCTTACTAGCAGAATAGGCAATGACCATGACAATATTGATGCAGCTGAGAACCTAGACCTGAGGATGACGTAGACACGACGCGGTAGCCGTGTCATGGTGGGAAAATATAATGGCAGCGATGGGAAATACATAGTAGTCTGGGCCGGACGCGTACTGCACCACAACATTGGCGACACCAGCTAAGTAGCTTACGCTGTTATGATTAACGCAATGATCTCAAAGATAGTGCACTTCGACCGTAGGATCAGACGCTCAAGTTCAAGTGCAGCACACACCTGAGCACTCTGAGAAAGGGGCTCAAGATGAGCGCGCACATGGCGTCGACGCGAATTGGTCCCGCGGGATCAAACGCTATGCAAGCACTGGATGGCGATCGCCTACTCGCCCTTCAACTACATTTCACAACCATACATCCAGCGAGCTTTCCATCGCAAAATATATTAAAACACCCATCCGTCCATCCCATCTTCATCCCGCTTCTCACTCCATTAATCGACAGCTGGATCGTTCCTCGGTACAAGTCTTGTCACAACTTACAAGCTTTGATTCGAGTCTTTGTACCTCCAGGTAACTACCGCCAAGATTATCTCTAACCACACCCTTGAACCCAGTTAGTATTTTCAGTTGGCCCATTTCATCCCGCATCCCGCATTTCGCACGCTTCGTCAACGAGCGACGATCAAGGTCAGTACTTCCATCTCTTATCTCTCGCAAGCTATCTGACCTCTTTGACAGTTCTTCAAGGAATTTGGGCGAAGCTGTCCGAGATCGCTGTCAAGGGGGGCGTAGCTATTTTGACGCGGTCCTGCCGCGCCTGCCGCGGCCGTGACGCGCATGTGACGCGGTGTGACGCGACATTGACGAGGCTACTGACGTGCTAATGCAGGAGTTCCTATGTTCTACATTCGACTCACACATCAAGTTGTACGGGTTCATGACGATTCCTTCGTCAATTTTATTCACTATAGGGTCACATACTACTAGCTGTATCAGCTGATGGCTATTTTCTTCGCACTAACGAGCCTTGACGCGGCCACTGACGCGCCAGTATTTCACATCGAGAACCCATACTACTAGCTACTTCAGCCAATGACTAGTTTCTTTTCCTCTCTCTCTGGGCCCTCTTCGAAGCACGTCGACGTTTAACTGGCGCACATTCTTCAGCTGGCAGCGAAGGGTGACATTTCACGGGCGCAACTTCTTCTTCAGCCGATCGTGAAGGAGCTACAACGCCGGATAACTCGTCTGCAGACGTAGCATCAGAGTTGTCGCTGAATAAGGGACCACGCTGTTAATCACACCAATTAGAGATTTATTGAACAGAATAGGTAATCTTTTCCTTACTTCAAGCTCAGTGTCGCTGTAATCTCTTTTCATAACCCATTCGTTAGGAATGTTGAGATACACACCCCACTGCTGGTTGCCTGCAGGTCCTGCTTCTTCAGAATCTTCGAACATCCTTGCTTCTAGTGTGGTCAGGCACTCGAGGTCTACGTCAACCATGAAGCTGTCGGCAGGATAGCTTATCATGAGATCAGCCCAAGCCATCTTCAACAGCTCGCTGTTGTTCTATTCCTCGTTCCGAGCTTGGTTATAACATCTATGTTTAGCTATAGTGTAAGAGAGGCAAGCAAAGAGACATGGAAGCATCACTCACCTAAAGCATGTGAGGGCCGAGTGGTCTGCACAGAGGCCGGTAGATAGGCAAATATATTACCTGTTCTACTTGTTGTATTTGAGTTCGCAAAGAGCAACAGTGGAACGGCGCACCCGAGCGGTCATAGCAGGGAATAAGGCTCCCAACACCGAGCAGTTGATCTGGATGATTTGATTGACCTCTCTCGTCGGGAGAGAAAAATTTGAATATATGTTTGATTAGTTCCTAGAGGATAGTTAAAATAAGTGCACTCCATATTCTAAATCACTCACAAAAGGCATGGTATATATAGATTTCCGATTACCCGATACCAATTCTTCTTTAGACCATAGGAGTTGAGGCTGACGCTCAGGGTGGCGTTTGACGCGGCCTGTGCAGTGTGACGCGACACTGACGAGGTCTGACGCGGCCGTGACGCGGCATGGATGAGGTTTGACGCGACTGTGATGCGGCATTGACGCGGCACAAATTGCTTTGACGCGCCGTGACGCGGCACCGACGCGGCGTGTAAGTGAGCCTTGACGCGGCATAGATAAGTGTGCAGGTTTATACCAGTACAAAAGCTGCGAAGATGTTGGGAGAATTTGCCGTGGTATGAGTAGTGCTTGACCCAGCCTGACTGAAGCTTGACATGATGTGGTTGGGGCTTGACATGGTAGTACAGAGTACAGAGGCTGCATCAGACTCGACAAGGTAGAGTCGAGGCTTGGCATAGGGAGATAACACTTCACACTGCTGTCTGAAAATAAACATTAAATCGATGGTCAGAGCTAATGCAATACAAATACGGGATGCACACAACATTCCAAAGTAATACGAACACAGAGGACAAGCACTGTAAAATTGGTGAGAGGTGAATGCAGCACTCTAGGGCCTGTACGCAGATAGATATTCATATGTTGATGATTCAAAGTGCTTGGAATTCATTTCGAGCGACATAAGATGGTATTTGAGCATGATCTCCACCATAGAATTTGTGACGGTGCCGCGTCACATAAGCCGCGTCAGAGGCGCGTCACGACCGCGGCAGGCGCGGCAGGACCGCGTCAATTTCACGTGGCACTGTCAAGGGTGCCCAACACAACTCCCCTCAACGTCAACCCCATCCGAAATGTTTGCCAGGGACCCGGGTTGATCTCCTCAAATACATCCACGAACTACTGGACGACCCAGGGAAGAATCAACTCATTTGGCTGCATGGCACAGCTGGTGTCGGAAAGTCTGCCGTTGCGTTTACAGTAGCTGACAAGATGAAAGATCTATAAGTGATCGAAGACACGAATGTCGAAAAGCGGTTAGCGGGAACATTCTTCTTCTCGCGTGAACACACCAAACGCTACACGACTGGATATTTCTTTGCGACGCTTGCCTATCAGCTTGCCACCAATTTTCCAAGCATCCGGAATGATGTGTGTAGAATTATCCGCGACAATCCCGCTCTACTAGATCCAGATGCGCCTCTCTGTGACCAGATGGAGGCTTTCTTTCTTCGACCTCTCCGGAAACTCCAATTTAGATTGGGCGGGTGTCCGCCCTTGTCGTTTGTCATCGATGCCCTCGATGAATGCACATCGAAACCCGAACTTACCAATCTCATCCTTTCTCTTTCACGGGCTCTTCGTGAGCCTGATTTACCCGTGACCCACATTCTGCTCACAAGTCGCTCGGAATCTCATATTATCAAAGTCTTTCAGAACGAAGAGGTGCGCCCTTTGGTGCGCGAGATACCCGTGAGAACATCCGGGGAGGGTGGCATCATCTCGTTAGACAGCGCAGATGTTGACAACGACATCTGTACTTTCTTCCGACATTCCTTTAAAGAAATGGAAAGTCGCCATCCCAATTTCCCGCAGCCATCGGAAGCTGACCTTGCGAAGCTGGCGAGCCGAGCGGGCAGACGTTTCATCGTGGCATCGACGATGATGAAGTTCATCATTGACGATGAAGACAGTGATCCCCATAAACGGTTACAGCTGATGCTCCAACTGACGAGCTCGCTGCTGCCAGGAACGGAGGTGTATAAGTTATACGATTGTATCCTCACTACGTGTGCGGACCCCAAGCGGGCATACCTGCACTTGTCGATTGTCGCCGCCCTCGCAGACCCTCTTCCCATCTTGCAAATTTCAACACTTCTTGGCCCTGGTCTTGGCAGGGATGTGCAGACGACGCTGTCACAGCTACGGTCTGTCATGGACATCCCTACAGACAGCACTCTCCCCGTGAATATCTCTCACTCGTCCATTCGTGACTATGTTTCCAACCCCTCAAACTGCAGCATCCCTGAAGTACACGAACACAATATGCCATCACCCCACTCCCTGCTCGCCGAGTCCTCTCTTCAGTTGATGATGAAAGAGATCCCAAAAAGCACGGCCCTCTCCGATGCGCTCTCAGAACTGAAGAAGCAAAGTAAAGCTATGAAACCTAAGGACCCCCGTAGGTTGAAAAACTCATTAGCGTTCCTTGTTCGACCACCAGAGCCACTGTCAGCTGTCACCTGTATGCTATGGCTGCGAGGAGATCGCACGTCAGATTTAGAATCTTGGCTGGGGACCGTGGACGGGAGTGCTTGGCTGCAGATCCAGAAAGGACGAGACTGGCTGCAGACCCAGAGAGGACGAGACTGGCTGCCGACTCAGGGAGGACGAGACTGGGCGAAAACTCCGGGAGGACGAGACTGGGTGCAGACCCAAATAGGACGAGACTGGTTGCAGACCAAGAAAGGAGGAGTCTTGCTGCCGATCCAGGGAGGACGAGACTTACTGCAGACCCAGGAGGGACGAGACTGGCTGCAGACCCAGAGAGGACGAGACTGGCTGCAGACACAGAAAGGACGAGACTACTGGCTGCAGACCCAGGTGGGACAAGACTGGCTGCAGACCCAGAGAGGACGAGACTGGCTGCAGACCCAGAAAGGACGAGACTGGCTACAGATCCGGGGAGGACGAGACTGGCTGCAGACCCAGAGAGGACGAGACTGGCTACAGACCTGGGGAGGACAAGCCTGGCTACAGACCTGGGGAGGACAAGCCTGGCTACAGACCTGGGGAGGACAAGCCTGGCTACAGACCTGGGGAGGACGATACTGGCTGCAGATCCAGGAGGGACGAGACTGGCTGCAGACCCAGAGAGGACGACCCTGGCTGAAGACCCAGGGAGGACGAAACTGGCTGCAGACACAGGGAGGACGAAATTGGCTGCAGACACAGGAAGGGGAGGACTGGCTGCAGACACAGGAAGGGGAGGACTGGCTGCAGACCCAGGAAGGGGAAGACTGGCTGCAGATCGAGGGAGGACAAGACTGGTTGCAGATCGAGGGAGGACAAGACTGGCTGCAAATCCAGGGAGGACGAGATTGGCTGCAGACCCAGGGAGGACGAGACTGGCTGCAGACCCAGGGAGGACGAGATTGGCTGTACACCCAAGAGGGACGAGACTGGCTGCAGACCTGGGGAGGAGGAGACTGGTTGCAGACCTGGGGAGGACGATACTGGTTGCAGACTCGGGGAGGACGAGATTAGCTGCAGATCCAGGGAGGACGAGACTGGCTGCAGATGCAGGAAGGATTGGACTGGCTGTGGTCCCAAGGAGGACAAAATTGGCTGCAGACTACAGAAGCAATAATTTGGGTGCAGACACATGAGGGACAAGACTGGCTGCAGACACAGGGGGGACTAGGCTGGCTGAAGACTTTGACGGGACAAAACTGGCTGCAGACCTGGGGAGGACGAGACTGGCTGCAGACTCAGGAAGGACGAGACTGGCTGCAGACTCAGGAAGGACGAGACTGGCTGCAGACCTGGGGAGGACGAGACTGGCTGCAGTCCTTTGAAGGAGATGACTGGCTGCAGCGGGGAGGGAAAGACTGGCTACAGACCCAGGAGGGACGAGACTACTGGCTGCAGACCCAGGCAGGACGATACTGGCTGCAGGCCCAGGCAGGACAAGACTGGTTACAGACCCAAGCAGGACGACACTGGTTGCAGACCCAAGGAGGACTAGGCTGGCTGCAGACCCAGGCGGGACGAAATTGGCTACACACCCTGTGCGGACGAGACTGGCTGCAGACTCCCCATGGTCAAGTGTGGCAGTCCACTCCTGCGGCCTCTGTCTGGGTGACAATGGAAGAATTTCTAATGGCATGGAAAGCAACCAAGGAGTACATTGCTATCAGCGATGTGCCTTTACTACCAGTTTTCCAAGTAATCCAGCAGTTCAAGGCCTTGCCAGATTTTTTGATGTTTCCAGTCTTCCTGGCATTAAAACACCATCATTCCACCTCTGCATTACCAGAAACTCATTCTCTACCAGACAGAGAGGTAATTCGTGCTGTGAATACCTTTGAGAGGTTCGCAAACGAAGCACAAGAACGAAGTCAATCAGCTTCAGACGCTCTCAAGTACGCCTGTCATAACTGGGCTGTACATCTCTCGCATACCCCCAATCCATGGGATGACACACTCAGCCATACGTTCCAGACTTTTTGGAATGACCATACTATCTTCTGGCTGGAAATGGAGTGGTGTTTGAAAGGTCTGCGATCTTGCCTTATCGTCTTATCCGAAGTGCAGAAAATTGTGAAGGTGTGTTTCAACGATTTCCCCCTGAATGTGGCCATAATTTATATTCTGTGATGTTTAGCCCATGACACGCCTCGGAATTCTCTCTTATCTCAAGTCTAGATTCTTGAGCCGCTGACACACAGCCCTACCCCATTGACAGTGTTTACAGCTACAGGCAGGCGAGATTGGCATCAGTGCCAACAAGTAACGCAGTATCTTCTGGTATAATGGACAACGCATCAGCACGTAACTGGTTTCCTAACTGTCGCTTAAATTACTTAAAAAACTTGTCAAGGCGGCTAAGGAGCACAAGTCAATATTATCCTGGTTAGTTCAATATATATTTTAGGGCAGTCATCATTATACACATATCTTGGAGCTGGCTCCCGATCCTTGTTCAGTTTTCACAAAACGTACATTTCTTCTCGTTAACATATGTGCCCTCGGTACAAGTGGCCGCAGGGCTCCAAGCTGGTGCTACATTTGGGCGACTCCTAATGAAGAATATGGCAGGTCTTTGATGGGTTGTTCCTTGAAGCCCAGTACTCGCATAGTAAGCATTCGTCGACGCACAACTGATCCCATCATTTGTTGAATCGCTCTGTTTGAAAGCACTGGCCTGTGCATCCTAGGATTCCCATTGACTCCTCAAGTTTCCCTTTCACATCAAGTAGTGGAGCAAGACATTTCATGGGAAGTGCTCTTGATCTTCACGGCCCTATTGCCAAATTCGCTGTTTCTTAATACCAAGACGCTCAGTGAGTTTTACATGGGTTCCCTATGCGTGATCATCTTGACACAAAGTTGGTGAATATCTGAAACGCACGCATGGAGAAACAGCTCGAATACTTTGATAAGGCTTCCATTGGTCTGCATAAGGGAGACTAGCCTTGATAGGTAAATGAAACACATCATCTGTGCAAACCCGATAGCTACTCCAAGTAGGAGGTGATGCAGTAAAGGTAGCAGTCTATTGGAGTTATCGGGTAGGGTGCATAACCTGGCCCACAGTCGTAGGTGGGCGGAACGCACGCTAGGTCCCAGTCACAATCATCATAGGCCTGCTGTGCCTTCGCCCCAGAGGCAGCGGAACGGATGGCGAGGTAGGCAAACTGAATCTTCATGGTATCTAGTATATGCGTCAGTGATGTCCATCAGAGCCCCATCCTCCAAATTTGGTTGTGTGATATACGCGAAGGTATTGATAGTGGCACGTCCAGGAGGAGCTAAATATGAAATGAACACGATGTTCAAGTTGGCCTTGCGAGTCTTCAAGTGATTACTTACTGTAAGTGAGGCAGTTGTCTTTGAAGATTTGAGATCTGCCATGTTCAGTTTATATTCACCTATGCGCCAAGCCTGGAGTTTTACCAGATCACCATCCGACAGCTGGCACGGTGGTGGCTGGCAGAACGTGGCAGCTACTTGGAATTATGTAGCCTCACTACGTCATCCTTCTGTCAGTACCAACGTCAACTTACGAGGACTTTGGTATGCAGTATGTTATGAAAGCGGCACGCACGAGTGTGTCAGCCACGGCAGAGTGCAATTTTCGAAATCAACATAAGAAGAGGCTAGAACAATATATACACAGTGTGAAGGATACAGGCTCAAGGCGGAGTGCTCGAGGAAGGAGCACCGGGGTATGCAATATTCAATATTCAGAGATCCAACATAGAGCTACGAAATTGCGCAGTAGGTCCGCGGCTGAGCATATAGGCATCAACCTGTGACAGTGTCTCAGTAATACTGGGGCGAGGGATACTCACATTTCGATGAATAGCTAGACAGACTTTCAGGAGTGCCACCGGCGGCATGATAAGAAATAAAACTGTCACGGTGTAGAAATGGCGCTGTACTACAGAGATGAGAAAGCAACTAAAGCTGAGTTGCATGACGTAGTACGACGCGGTAATGAAAAAGGAAATACATAGTGCTTAGACACACCAGCTATTTACTTAACTTGCCCTGTCATGCAAACGACATGGTTAACTGAAGGATTAGCGCTCCCAGTGAAAATCGGTCGGATGCCCTCCCACGGAGAACGACGGGTTTGTAAATTTGGAGTAGTCGGTAGACCTAGATCAATGGAAATCTAACTTGTGCAAACAAACGTTCAACAATATGTGTTTGATTCGAGCTGATAAGACTGCACACTCTGCACACTCCGCAGCTCAATGTGTTCAACGAGTCTCGAACGACGTTGATTGTGTACTTTATCGAAATTGAGGCTACTCGAAATCAGTCCCATTGAAGGCTCCCCCAGGCAAGGTCTTGAAATGTGCGTTATTTTCCGTTTACTGCACAGCTACTAAGTACACAACATTATAGTTAGCTATGGATGCAGAATATTGGTGCTGCTGTCGGAAATACTGTCATGGACAGTGGAAATGTCTGAAGTCCCTCAGGACATGGCAAAGACACCTGCAGGAGGCTGATGAGGATGAGAAGCCTCGAGTGCGAGCTGCACGGCTCTCTCGGTCGTTCCAAGACTTTGTTGCTACTATGAACGACACACCAACTGCAGGACCATCTCTTGACCAACCTTCTGTTGCCTCCGGTTCGGGACGCACATTGTCCAAGTCCCCAGTCCCTTCCAGTGACGATGATGGACCTTCACGCAAGCGCAGATGTGGATCGGGAGATCCGATTTTTGATGTAAGACAAATGTACAATCTAGCTTACCTGCCTAATGCTATGGTGATGTAGGATGTCAATCGTCCACATCCCCCAGCTAGCCCAGACCATGATCAGTACATGCTGGATCCAGACTTCGACGGCTTGCCCAGAGATCTTGACATAGAGCCTATTGAAGGTCGCAATAATGACGAGCTGCATAGAGGGCCTGATGTACCACCTGACAATCTTGACAATAATGAGATGCATGCACCCCATCAAAACGAGCACAACGAGATACCACCTGCAGCACATTGGCATAATCCACTGAAAGATCTTGACCTAGATCAGTTGGCTCGTGATGCGAAACGTTTTGAACTTCAACGAGATATGCAATTTATCCTTGCGCTGCATAATGCTACTCTTGATGACAGCACAGGACTTATCGGAGATGCATTGGAGCGTTTGCGAACCCCACCACAAGCACAAGCACGACTCGACGATCCTGACATTGAACATGGCATCTCACTTTTTCTCGCCCTCGAGCATGCGTCAGAGAGCGCTTTCAACAAATCTCGCGCCGCTGCACTTCACCGTCACCCTGAGGACAATATCCCGAGCCTCCATCAAGTCAAAAAAATCATATCTGATCTTTCCGGTATCACATCGATTATTAAGGACCAGTGCACAAACTCTTGTGTTGCATTTGTCGGTCCGTATGCTGATCTCGATATCTGCCCAACATGCAATGAGCCTCGCTATGACCCTGTTCAACTTCAGCGGAGCAGAGGGCGTATTAAACGTGCTCGCCAAATCTTCCATACCTTTCCCATTGGTCCACAGCTTCAAGCATTATGGCGCCACCCTGATTCTGCGGAGCTTATGCATTATCACAACCAGCGCACACAGCAAATCTTCGAAGAAGTTGCCCGCAATGGGGGTGTGCCGGATGCATATGATGATGTCATTACTGGTCGTGCATATCTCGAGGCTGTTCAGCAGGGGCGTATCAAACCTGAAGATATGGTTCTGATGATGTCACTCGACGGGGCTCAACTATATGAGACCAAACAAAGTGATGTTTGGATTTACATTTGGATTGTCATCGATATCTCTCCTGCGCACCGCTACAAAAAGAAACATGTCATTATTGGTGCTGTCATTCCTGGGCCCAATAAGCCTAAATATATTCCATCGTTTCTCTATCCAGGTCTCCACCATCTTGCAGCTCTCCAGCGTGAAGGACTCACAATCTGGGATGCTCGTCGTGACGTGACATTCATGTCCCATCCATTCCTGTTCCTCGCACTCGCTGATGGCCCTGGGTTGACGTGCGTGAGCAACCTTGTAGGACATAGTGGAAAGAATGGTTGTCGGATGCTATGTGGTGTTGAAGGCCGTCGTCGACCAGGTGGCCATTACTATCCTGCCCTTCTCAAGCCCCATAACTACAATGTCTCTGGGTGTAATCATGAGGACCTTGACCCTGCTGCTACACAATTAGGCTCATCAGAGGATTATGTCCGAAGACTTCGCATTTTAATGGCATCACCAAATCAAGCGCAGTATGAAAAACGTCGCTTACAAACTGGCATCGTTGGCCCCAGTATTCTTCTAGGTCTTGACCTCGACCGCATCCTTGGCATTCCAGAGGTTTTTTCGAGCGAGATCATGCATTTCTCAGGTGCCAACATGGCTGCTTTGTTTACAGACTTATGGTGTGGCACAATGAAGAACTATGCCCCAGATGACCGTGCTATGTGGGACTGGGCAGTCCTTGTTGACGACATGTGGGAAGAGCATGGCTCTGCAGTTGCTGCATGTCGGCCATATCTTCCAGGCTCATTTGACAATCCCCCACGAAACCCTGCTGAAAAAATGAACACGCATTATAAAGCCCGCGAGTACATTACATGGCTCTTCGGTCTTGCTCCTGCATTGCTTTATGGTATTCTTCCACACAAGTATTGGCTCAATTTCTGCAAGTTCACACAAGCCCTTCGTATCATGAGCCAATACAGCATAACCTCTGCTCAACTCATGGATGCCTTCATCAAGTTCGCAGAATGGGAAGGTGAATTCGAAGAGATTTACTATCAACGTCTCGCACACCGTCTTCATTTTGTTCGCCCATGTGTACACTTATCGAACCACCTTGCTCTCGAAGCCTCTCGTGTTGGCTCACCTATCTGTTCATCTCAGTGGACCATGGAAAGAACTTTCGCCGATGTTGAGTTTGATCTCCGTCAACCCAAATTACCATATGCATGCCTCACGCAGGTATGCTTGCTTCATTGTCAAACCAATGCCATCAAATCTATGTTTCCACACTTCGATCCACCAGATGTACTTGCTCCACGATACTCTCTGGATATTGGCAATGGCTATGTGCTTCTCCGTGCTCGTGACAAACGGTCACGTCATGCTGCAAGTCCTGCAGAGGCAGCAGCAATGGCTGATTTTCTTGGCCATGAAGCTCCGAAATTTTTTCGTTGGGCCCGTCTCCGTCTTCCTAATGGTCAAATTTCACGATCAGCTTGGAAAGAAAGAGACCGACCAGTAGAACATTCACGATCAGCTCGAAACATCAAGGCAAGTTCTTTATCTTGAAACAACCTTTCGAAACTCAACTAACTTTGATGTTTAGCTTGAAATTGACGGAGCTACACATTTTGCTGAAGTGCAGTTTTTCACGCAGCTGGCTGCTACAGCAAATGCTGAACCTCAGAATGATGAAGACAACGAAGAGTTATTGCAAGGCCCAGAATGGCATTTCAAAAATGTCGCAGTTGTCTCTGTCTATTCTCCTCCCGATGCTGCACTCCTAGAACTGTCTTTCGGTACAGTTTGGTCATGCAAACACCAGGGTGAACACGGACTGCATGTTGTGGAGATTGAACAGATCCAGGCAGTCGTCGCTGTAATACCCCATCGACCCACCTTACCATCTGGAGTCACCGAAGATCGTTTTTTTGTTGTCGAGAGAACTGGTTTAAACGTTTCAACAACGGGAGTATTTCTTGAAGAGAACAATGACAATGGTGACAGTGACGAGGAAGAAGATTGATTTTACACCATAGTAGTACACTTTGTTACTCTAATGTTATGGACATAATTATGTTGTATGAGGTGAACTGGCGGTGCGTCATGCGAAGACGAAAAGACGAAATCAAGATATGATAATTTGGCGAAGTCACAGTGTGACGGCTGCGATGACACATACCAGGCAGCACAACAATACCATGATATCACTTTTCTGGATTATACCATTATCATGTCTTTCGCACCAGCAAATCATTACACTCTTTCTGCACACTCATACTCTAATTCAAATGACACTGGCACTCCTTCTCCGAACTTTGTAGCATCATCAAGCCACAGGAAAATCACTGATCCATTCATTTTAGACACTCCTACATCAGAACATCCATCATTCCGACGACCACTGAGTAAATCATCATCATTGCATAATAACGTGAGTTTGTTGCTTCATTTTTGTGTCCAAACATTGTATATACACTACAAATAGGGCGCATATAGTCACTCTTTCGACTCGGTGTTTCAACTACAAGCTCAGAACGAGCAATTAAAACAAGATGTAATTGCTTTAACTGCTTCTCGTGATGCTTATCAGTGAGTTTTCATTTCTGATAGTTGAATTTGCTGATACATCGTAAAATTATTAGGACCGCATTTTTGACTCTCTCAGGACAGCTATCTTTGTCCGACAATGTCTCTGCATACACGATCGAAAATGGAGCCAGGATCAGCATCAAAACCACCTCTGGCAACGACGATCGGGAGCCCGTCAACCCAGTGAAAAAGGAAGACTATCCTGACATCAAGTTTTGGACACATCAAGATTTCAAACAATGGGAACGGACGGATGGACTGCGTGCAGCGGCAGATCGAGGCTCACTTCCTTTCCTAGAAAAGCGTGATGGCAATGTCTTCTCCCCTAATGAGCTCCGCAACATCATGAAAACTTTCCGCTCAGTATGGTTTGGACTTACTCATCAAGACAAGGCTCCAGCATCCTGGGGGAAAGCAATTCCCGCAGCGAAAAACTGGCTATACACTGAAGTTTCACGCGCACATCCTGAGTTGGCACTGAGTGAAGGCTACTGGAAGATCGAGGCCGTTGCAACCGAACGATACTCATCATGGGCGAGTACCCATAAAAAAGCCGAGCAGACAACTCTTCATGCCAGCGATGGTGATGTCAAGCCACTCGGACATGCGGAACTCAAACAAGGAGGTCAGCGCAAACGAAAGATGGATAGTCGGACACCAGACAGTTCTTCAGATGTTTCGATCGCAACTCAGGAGGATTCCATCACCAAAGACTTGGTTTGTGCCGACCAACCGAAACGAGCTAGAGTGGACGACAAGGATGCCGACCCCTCAACGGAAATATCAACTACCATCAATGTCATTCAAGTCACGACACCCGAAAGCCCCAGTGTCATCATTCCCGCATCACGTCCTGTAACTCTTTTGAAAGATCCATTGTGAGTCTAGTTACGACATTTTTGCTTTCACTGATAAGGTTACTGTGACAGCAAAGACGCAATAAAACTTTTGAAGGAGAAACGCAAAGACTCCACAGCTCAGAAACAGCTCCAAATATTGAACGATACTCCTCCTAGCATGGCCACTTCGAGTCCTTCGACATCAACAGCGGCTCCAACAGCTCCAGCGCCAATGTTCATTGACTCGACATCTGAGTCTACTAGCACTGATGATACTACTGCACCTGCCCGCACATCAAACTTGGATATTCTCATGCCTATCACCACCACGCCTATTCCTACTACCGTCGTCACCGTGCCTATTCCTACTACTGTTGTCACCGTGCCTATTCCTACTGCTGTCACCGGTGTGCCTGTTCCCACCACTTCAGACTCGAAGAATACTACAGCTGCGTCTACGAACACTACCAATACCAAAAAATTCCGTCCGGCTGCCACCAAGAACGGCAGGTGAGTGTGGCGCCCTGTTCTATTTTCCGATAACTCAACATTTTCCTTAGAAATCTTTGTGCTCATCGCTGGCTGAAGCAGCTAATGCCGAACGGATCCTCGCAAGACTTCAAGGTATATTGGGACTCGCTTGAGAAGACCCGTCAAGCGGTATCTTTTTTTCATTCTTCTTATCATGTTCTAATCTACTAATTGTGATACCTACTACTGCAGAGCTACGACATCGAGGCTTCGAATCTGGTAAGTACCAATCCTATTCCTGCTGTGCACTTATTCGTGTCTTTTGTTTAGGTCGCCGACAGTGTGTGGACTGCGAACACGGTTGACGTTCTCGCGAAATTCTCCGGCGGCACGTTGCATTAGCTAGGCGCTGGGCATTGTCAGTAGGGGTGGGTAGTAGGACGGAGGAGCTAGTGCGAATGGGCGGGCGGGTAACCTATTTTTATAGTGTTTTTGTCATTGCTTTGTTGCAGTCTAAATGCATTGCTTTCCGTCATTTTGCGTCGATACAATCTGAGAAGCAACATCTATTCAAATCTACAGAAATATAACTACTCGATGTTTTGTATACTGGCGTCAATCAGCGTCGCTACCAGTCGTCTGAGTATCGACGGAAAGCGCCATTTGTCGACGCTCATATACGGACATCCAGCTGTTCAGATTCCATCGATTTCCGTCGTTCTCCGTGCGAGGGCATCCGACCGATTTTCACTGGGTCGATTAGCAATGATCTCAAAGATTGTGCACTTCGACCGATCAAGCGCCCAAGTGGAGCACACGCCTGAGCCAAAGTGGAGCCTCATCGAAGTGGGATGGCGTCGACGCGAATTGGTTCAGCAAGATAAAACGCTCCGTTTTTACAATATGTAGATGTAGTACAAGCTGTCTCCTATATATAGGGTCCTGGAATTTATTCAACTCTAGTACGTAATTCCCCCAGGCCGCACAGCAGCCTCGTGTCCACCTGCAAGCACTGGACAGCGAGCGCCTGCTCGTCCTTCAACTACATTCCACAACCGTGCATCCAACAAGCTTTCCATAGCACATCCATCGGTTCATCCCATCTTCACTCACTTCATTAATCGACAGCTGGATCGTTCCGCAACTCAAGTCTTGTTACATCTTACAAGCTTTGATTCAAATCTTCGTACGTCGTCTCTACAGATAATTATCGCTAACATTATTTCTAACCATACCCTTGAACCCAGTTAGTAATTTCAATTGGTCCATTGCATCTTGCATCTCGCAACCTTCGTCAATGAGTAACGATCAAGGTCAGTACTTCCATATCTTGTCTCTCGCAAGCTATCTGACCTCTTTGACAGTTCTTCAAGGAATTTGGGTGAAGCTGTCCGAGGTCGCTGTCAAGGGTGCCCAACACGACTCTCCTCAACGTCAGCCCCACGCGAAATGTCTGCAAGGGACCCGGGTTGATCTCCTCAAATACATCCACGAACTATTGGACGATCCAGGAAAGAATCAACTCATTTGGCTGCATGGCACAGCTGGCGTCGGAAAGTCTGCGGTTGCGTTTACAGTAGCTGACAAGATGAAAGATCTAAAAGTGACCGAAGATACGAATGTCGAAAAGCGGTTAGCGGGAACATTCTTCTTCTCGCGTGAACACACCAAACGCTACACGACTGGATATTTCTTTGCGACGCTTGCCTATCAGCTTGCCACCAATTTTCCAAGCATCCGGAATGATGTATGTAAAATTATCCGCGACAATCCCGCTCTACTAGATCCAGATGCGTCTCTCTGTGACCAGATGGAGGCTCTCTTTCTTCGACCTCTCCGGAAACTCCAATTTAGATTGGGCGGGTGTCCGCCCTTGTCGTTTGTCATCGATGCCCTCGATGAATGCACATCGAAACCCGAACTTACCAATCTCATCCTCTTCCTTTCGCGGGCTCTTCGTGAGCCTGATCTACCCGTGACCCACATTCTGCTCACAAGTCGCTCGGAATCTCATATTATCAAAGTCTTTCAGAACGAAGAGGTGCGCTCGTTGGTGCGCGAGATACCCGTGAGAACATCTGGGGAGGGTGGCATCATCTCGTTAGACGGTGCAGACGTCGATAACGACATCTGTACTTTCTTGCGGCATTCCTTCGAAGAAATGGGAAGTCGCCATCCAAATTTCCCGCAGCCATCAGAAGTTGACCTTGCAAAGCTGGCAACGAGAGCGGGCAGACGTTTTATCGTGGCGTCTACGATGATGAAGTTTATTATCGACGATGAAGACAGTGATCCTCACGATCGGTTACAACTGATGCTCCAGCTGACGAGCTCGCTGCTGCCAGGAACGGAGGTGTATAAGTTATACGATTGTATCCTCACCACGTGTGCGGACCCCAAGCGGGCATACCTGCACTTGTCGATTGTCGCCGCCCTCGCAGACCCCCTTCCCATCTCGCAAATTTCGATCCTTCTTGGCCCTGGTCTGGGCAGGGATGTACAGACAACGCTGATACAGCTACGGTCTGTTATCGATATCCCTACAGACAGCACTCTCCCCGTGAATATCTCTCACTCGTCCATTCGTGACTATGTTTCCGACCCCTCAAACTGCAGCATCCCTGTAGTACACGAACACGATATGCCATCACCCCACTTCCTGCTTGCCGAGTCTTCTCTCCACTTGATGATGAAAGAGATTCCAGAAAGTACGGCCCTCTCCGATGCGCTCTCAGAATTGAAGAAGCAAAGCAAAGCTATGCAACATGAGGACCCCCGTAGGTTAAAAGACTCATTAGCGTTCCTTGTTCGGCCACCAGAACCACTGTCAGCTGTGATCTGTATGCTGTGGCTCCGAGGAGATCGCACGTCAGATTTAGAATCTTGGCTGGAGACCGTGGATGGGAGTGCCTGGCTGCAGGTTCAGGCAGGACGGGACTGGCTGAAGACCAAGAGAGCACGAGACTGGTTGCAGACTCAGGGAGGACGAGGCTGGCTGCAGACACAGGGAGGAGGAGACTGGCTGCAGACCAAGGGAGGACGACGCTGGCTGTTGGCCCGAGCGGGACGAGGGTGGCTGCAGACTCACAGAGATTTGTTGCTGCAGACCCCAACGGAAGACTGGCTGCAGACCCAGATAGACTTGCTGCAGACCCCAACGGAAGACTGGCTGCAGACCTCAAGAGAATACTGGCTGCAGACCCGGAGAGACTTGCTGCAGACCTCAAGGGAAGACTGGCTGCCGACCCAGATAGGACCAGACTGGCTGCAGATCCAGGAAGGACGAAAGTGGCTGAAGACCTGGAAAGGACGAGATTGGCTGGAGACACAGGGAGGACGAGATTGGCTGGAGACACAGGGAGGAATAGACTGGCTGCAGCTACAGGAGGGACGAGACTGGCTAGAGACTCGGGGAGGAAAAAACTGGTTGCAGACCTGGAAGGGACGAGACTGGCTGGAGACTCAGGGAGGAAAAATCTGGCTGCAGCTACAGGAGGAACGAAACTGGCTGAAGACTCAGGGAGGACGACCCTGGTTGCAGACCCAGGATGGACGAGACTGGCTGGAGACTCAGGGAGGACGAGACTGGTTGCAGACCCAGGAGGGACGAGACTGGCTGCGGATCCAGGGAAGACGAAACTGGCTGCAGACCCAGGAGGGACGAGACTGGCTGCAGACACTGGGAGGAATAAGCTGGCTGCAGCTACAGGAGGGACGAGACTGGCTGGAGACTCATGGAGGAATAAGCTGGCTGCAGCTACAGGAGGGACGAGACTGGCTGGAGACTCAGGGAGGACGAGACTGGTTGCAGACCCAGGGAGGACGATACTGGCTGCAGACCTGTGGAGGACGACACTGGCTGCTGATCCAGGTGGGACGAGACTGGCTGCAGACACAGGGAGGAATAAGCTGGCTGCAGCTACAGGAGGGACGAGACTGGCTGGAGACTCATGGAGGAATAAGCTGGCTGCAGCTACAGGAGGGACGAGACTGGTTGCAGACTCAGGGAGGACGAGACTGGTTGCAGACCCAGGAGGGACGAGACTGGCTGCGGACCCAGGGAGGACGAAACTGGCTGCAGACCCAGGAAGGACGAGACTGGCTGCAGACCCAGGGAGGACGATACTGGCTGCAGACCTGGGGAGGACGACACTGGCTGCTGATCCAGGTGGGACGAGACTGGCTGCAGACCCAGGGAGGACGAAACTGGCTGCAGACCCAGGAGGGACGAGACTGGCTGCAGGCACAGGGAGGACGAGACTGGCTGCATACCCAGGGAGGACGAGACTGGCTGCAGATCCAGGGAGGACGAGACTGGCTGCTGACCCAGGGAGGACGGGACCGGCTGCAGACCCAGGAAGGACGAGACTGGCTGCAGACCCAGGTGGGACGGGACTGGCTGCAGACCCGGGTGGGACGAAACTGGCTGCGGACCCAGGAGGGACGAGACTGGCTGCAGACCCAGGAGGGACGAGACTGGCTGCAGACTCAGGTGGGACGGGACTGGCTGCAGACCCAGAGAGGACAAAATTGGCTGCAGACTCAGGAAGGACGAGACTGGCTGCAGACCCAGGAGGGACGAGACTGGCTGCAGACCCAGGTGGGACGGGACTGGCTGCAGACTCAGAGAGGACAGAATTGGCTGCAAAGCCAGGAGGGACGAGACTGGCTACAGACCCAGGAGGGACGAGACTGGCTGCAGGCACAGGGAGGACGAGACTGGCTGCAGGCACAGGGAGGACGAGACTGGCTGCAGACCCAGGGTGGACAGGATTGGCTACAGACCCAGGGTGGACCAGGCTGGCTGCAGACCCAGGGAGGGGAAGCCTGGCTGCAGACCCAGAAGGGACGATACTGGTTGCAGGCCCAGACAGGGGAAGACTGGCTGCAGACCCAGGAGAGACGAGACTTCTGGCTGCAGACCCAGGTGGGACGAGACTGGCTGCAGACCCAGAGAGGACAAACTTGGCTGCAGACCCAGGGTGGACCAGGCTGGCTGCAGACCCAGGGCGGACTAGGCTGGCTGCAGACCCAGGGCGGACGACACTGGCTGCAGGTCCAAGCGGGACAAAACTGGGTGCGGACCCAGGCAGGACGATCTTGGTTGCAGACCCAGGGCGGACTAGGCTGGCTGCAGACCCAGGCTGGACGAAACTGGCTGCAAACGCCGTGTGGGCGAGACTGGCTGCGGACTCCCCATGGTCAAATGTGGCAGTCCACTCCTGCAGCCTCCGTCTGGGTGACAATGGAAGAATTTATGAGGACATCGAAGGCGATCAACGAGTATATCGCTATCAGCGATATGCCTTTACTGCCAGCTTTCCAAGTAATCCGGCAGTTCAAGACCTTGCCAGATTTCTTGATGTTTCCGGTCTTCCTGGCATTAAAACGCCGCAATCATTCCACCTCTGCATTACCAGAAAGTCATTCTCTGCCAGACAGAGAGATAATTCGTGCTGTGAATACCTTTGAGAGGTTCGCAAACGAGGCACAGGAACGCAGTCAATCGGCTTCAGACGCTCTCAAGTACGCCTGTCACAACTGGGCTGTACATCTCTCGCGTGCCCCCAATCCATGGGATAACACGCTCGGCCATGCGTTCCAGGCTTTTTGGAATGATCATACTATCCCCTGGCTGGAAATGGAGTGGTGTTTAAAAGGTCTGCGATCTTGCCTTGTCGTCTTACTCGAAGGGCAGAAAATTGTGAAGGTGTGTTTCTACGATTCTCCCGTGGAAGTGGCTACAATTTACGTTCTGTGATGTTTAGCCCATGGCACGCCTCGGAATTCTCTCTTATCTCAAGTCTAGAATATTGAGTCGCTGACACACAGCCCGACACTGGCAGTCGAACCCGTCACCCTACCCCATTGACAGCGCTTACAGCTACAGGCAGGCGAGATTGGCATCAGCGCCAGCAAGTAATGCAGTATCTTCTGGCACGACGGACAGCGCATCAACAATTAACCAAGTTCCTTACTGTTACTTAAATTACTCAAAAGACTTCTGTTACTCTGTCTAAGGGAGACTAGCTTTGATAGGTAGACAAAATACATCATCTGCACGAACTCGATGACTACCCCAACTAAGGCAGCAAATGTAACAACCTACTTTAGATATATAGAAGAATTTCGTGCATGGCACGCAGGGAGAGTCGGACGGAACGCACCCCGGCTTACACGCGCAATTACCATGGCCACCATTATCTTGATGATGACGGGTAATAGCTGCCTTCACCCCAGCGGTAGTGGCTAGGATGGTAAGGTAAGCAAACTGAATCTTCATGGTATCTATTGTATGCGTCGGTGATGACCGTCAGCGCCCCACCTACTCACAAAATTTTGTTGTGATGTACACGAAGGTGGTAATAGTGGAACGCCCAGGAAGAGCTAGATGTGAAATGTACATGATATCCAAGTCACCCAAGTCTTCAAGCGATTACTATTTACTGTAAACGAGGCAGCAGCGTGACGGCAAATATAATCGTCACGGAATAGGAAGAGTACTCCTGTGTTGGTCATTAAAAGATGAGACGATAACTGAAGCTGAGTTGCACAACAGAAAGAAGATCATCATCTTAAGAGAAAATTTTCCCCGTCCACGAATTACAGTGCGAACGAGTGTTGAAATGAAAGTCCGGATTCTGAGGGTGGCGGTGGCCGTAGAGTAATATTGATAATATTAGGTGTGCAGAGCCAATGGACTCGGTGCACGATTCGTGAAAGGCGGATTGAGCGTGCTACTAGCAG
Source organism: Suillus cothurnatus (assembly GCA_016758765.1). NCBI lineage: Eukaryota > Fungi > Basidiomycota > Agaricomycetes > Boletales > Suillaceae > Suillus > Suillus cothurnatus. The sequence continues at coordinate 880 of JABBWL010000450.1, read as the reverse complement.
CAGGTTAATTGCTTATTAGAATAAAGGTAACTGAACCTCAGTGACGATGACTATGATGCAACTGGGGACCTAGACAGACCAGAATGTCCAACTCGGATGACGTAGTAGTCACAATCAGCAAAACTACTTCGATGTAGTTTTGCCATGGGCATCATGATTTTACAGCTGATTAGCTACGTAAGCATGACAGGTACAACTCGACCTATCAATATATCACTTCCAACTTGAACTCCTCCCGCACGCATCCATCTTTTCCCTCTAGCCATCACCTTCACACCAGCACCATCTCCACTCAGTGGACTGCTACATCGCCAAGCGTCAGCGTTTCAACACCCAACGCTTATCAGAGCTTCGACAACGGTGTTCGCTACCTTTTGTGTCAGGGTTCATTCTCTCACTAGCAAACATACCCATGGCACCATCCGAAAGCCTCCAGCAATCTCTCTATGCTAAACAGCTAAAATCACGGCTAACCCACGACACGTCAGCAAGCAGTAACGTGACGATACTGTATGTGTGTTGTTGTCATGTCGTTTGGCAAACGTTTATGTGCATTCGCACCATCCATCCGCATTTCTCATGAACAAGTTTTGATTTCTGTACAAAAAACATCACATGCACTCCGTTCCCACTGGTGCTTATTTCTCACCTTGTGTCCTTTTAGTCTCACTGTTGTGTCCAGCCTCCTTTAGCGCATTGTTCTGTTACCCTCATCATCCACTCACTCCCACATACAGCACTTTGATCCCGTCAACAAACCCGTACGAGCATGCGCAGTTCACATCCGTTTGTAAAATGTGTCGACAATTCACGATTTGGTACTGTCTAGCACCTGCGATTTGACGTCAGCGGTCCGTTGGTTACTTTCGTTTCTTCCTCT